>JBAMJV010011000.1:0-96407 GCA_037951105.1 Echinarachnius parma | reverse complement strand
GGCAAACTCGGAGGGTGGATGCCAAGAGATGCTAGCAGCCCCCAGGCTGCTGGCAAACTCGGAGGGTGGATGCCCAAGAGATGCTAGCAGCCCCCAGGCTGCTGGCAAACTCGGAGGGTGGATGCCCAAGAGATGCTAGCAGCCCCCAGGCTGCTGGCAAACTCGGAGGGTGGATGCCCAAGAGATGCTAGCAGCCCCCAGGCTGCTGGCAAACTCGGAGGGTGGATGCCCAAGAGATGCTAGCAGCCCCCAGGCTGCTGGCAAACTCGGAGGGTGGATGCCCAAGAGATGCTAGCAGCCCCCAGGCTGCTGGCAAACTCGGAGGGTGGATGCCCAAGAGATGCTAGCAGCCCCCAGGCTGCTGGCAAACTCGGAGGGTGGATGCCCAAGAGATGCTAGCAGCCCCCAGGCTGCTGGCAAACTCGGAGGGTGGATGCCCAAGAGATGCTAGCAGCCCCCAGGCTGCTGGCAAACTCGGAGGGTGGATGCCCAAGAGATGCTAGCAGCCCCCAGGCTGCTGGCAAACTCGGAGGGTGGATGCCCAAGAGATGCTAGCAGCCCCCAGGCTGCTGGCAAACTCGGAGGGTGGATGCCCAAGAGATGCTAGCAGCCCCCAGGCTGCTGGCAAACTCGGAGGGTGGATGCCCAAGAGATGCTAGCAGCCCCCAGGCTGCTGGCAAACTCGGAGGGTGGATGCCCAAGAGATGCTAGCAGCCCCCAGGCTGCTGGCAAACTCGGAGGGTGGATGCCCAAGAGATGCTAGCAGCCCCCAGGCTGCTGGCAAACTCGGAGGGTGGATGCCCAAGAGATGCTAGCAGCCCCCAGGCTGCTGGCAAACTCGGAGGGTGGATGCCCAAGAGATGCTAGCAGCCCCCAGGCTGCTGGCAAACTCGGAGGGTGGATGCCCAAGAGATGCTAGCAGCCCCCAGGCTGCTGGCAAACTCGGAGGGTGGATGCCCAAGAGATGCTAGCAGCCCCCAGGCTGCTGGCAAACTCGGAGGGTGGATGCCCAAGAGATGCTAGCAGCCCCCAGGCTGCTGGCAAACTCGGAGGGTGGATGCCCAAGAGATGCTAGCAGCCCCCAGGCTGCTGGCAAACTCGGAGGGTGGATGCCCAAGAGATGCTAGCAGCCCCCAGGCTGCTGGCAAACTCGGAGGGTGGATGCCCAAGAGATGCTAGCAGCCCCCAGGCTGCTGGCAAACTCGGAGGGTGGATGCCCAAGAGATGCTAGCAGCCCCCAGGCTGCTGGCAAACTCGGAGGGTGGATGCCCAAGAGATGCTAGCAGCCCCCAGGCTGCTGGCAAACTCGGAGGGTGGATGCCCAAGAGATGCTAGCAGCCCCCAGGCTGCTGGCAAACTCGGAGGGTGGATGCCCAAGAGATGCTAGCAGCCCCAGGCTGCTGGCAAACTCGGAGGGTGGATGCCCAAGAGATGCTAGCAGCCCCCAGGCTGCTGGCAAACTCGGAGGGTGGATGCCCAAGAGATGCTAGCAGCCCCCAGGCTGCTGGCAAACTCGGAGGGTGGATGCCCAAGAGATGCTAGCAGCCCCCAGGCTGCTGGCAAACTCGGAGGGTGGATGCCCAAGAGATGCTAGCAGCCCCCAGGCTGCTGGCAAACTCGGAGGGTGGATGCCCAAGAGATGCTAGCAGCCCCCAGGCTGCTGGCAAACTCGGAGGGTGGATGCCCAAGAGATGCTAGCAGCCCCCAGGCTGCTGGCAAACTCGGAGGGTGGATGCCCAAGAGATGCTAGCAGCCCCCAGGCTGCTGGCAAACTCGGAGGGTGGATGCCCAAGAGATGCTAGCAGCCCCCAGGCTGCTGGCAAACTCGGAGGGTGGATGCCCAAGAGATGCTAGCAGCCCCCAGGCTGCTGGCAAACTCGGAGGGTGGATGCCCAAGAGATGCTAGCAGCCCCCAGGCTGCTGGCAAACTCGGAGGGTGGATGCCCAAGAGATGCTAGCAGCCCCCAGGCTGCTGGCAAACTCGGAGGGTGGATGCCCAAGAGATGCTAGCAGCCCCAGGCTGCTGGCAAACTCGGAGGGTGGATGCCCAAGAGATGCTAGCAGCCCCCAGGCTGCTGGCAAACTCGGAGGGTGGATGCCCAAGAGATGCTAGCAGCCCCCAGGCTGCTGGCAAACTCGGAGGGTGGATGCCCAAGAGATGCTAGCAGCCCCCAGGCTGCTGGCAAACTCGGAGGGTGGATGCCCAAGAGATGCTAGCAGCCCCCAGGCTGCTGGCAAACTCGGAGGGTGGATGCCCAAGAGATGCTAGCAGCCCCCAGGCTGCTGGCAAACTCGGAGGGTGGATGCCCAAGAGATGCTAGCAGCCCCCAGGCTGCTGGCAAACTCGGAGGGTGGATGCCCAAGAGATGCTAGCAGCCCCCAGGCTGCTGGCAAACTCGGAGGGTGGATGCCCAAGAGATGCTAGCAGCCCCCAGGCTGCTGGCAAACTCGGAGGGTGGATGCCCAAGAGATGCTAGCAGCCCCCAGGCTGCTGGCAAACTCGGAGGGTGGATGCCCAAGAGATGCTAGCAGCCCCCAGGCTGCTGGCAAACTCGGAGGGTGGATGCCCAAGAGATGCTAGCAGCCCCCAGGCTGCTGGCAAACTCGGAGGGTGGATGCCCAAGAGATGCTAGCAGCCCCCAGGCTGCTGGCAAACTCGGAGGGTGGATGCCCAAGAGATGCTAGCAGCCCCCAGGCTGCTGGCAAACTCGGAGGGTGGATGCCCAAGAGATGCTAGCAGCCCCCAGGCTGCTGGCAAACTCGGAGGGTGGATGCCCAAGAGATGCTAGCAGCCCCCAGGCTGCTGGCAAACTCGGAGGGTGGATGCCCAAGAGATGCTAGCAGCCCCCAGGCTGCTGGCAAACTCGGAGGGTGGATGCCCAAGAGATGCTAGCAGCCCCCAGGCTGCTGGCAAACTCGGAGGGTGGATGCCCAAGAGATGCTAGCAGCCCCCAGGCTGCTGGCAAACTCGGAGGGTGGATGCCCAAGAGATGCTAGCAGCCCCCAGGCTGCTGGCAAACTCGGAGGGTGGATGCCCAAGAGATGCTAGCAGCCCCCAGGCTGCTGGCAAACTCGGAGGGTGGATGCCCAAGAGATGCTAGCAGCCCCCAGGCTGCTGGCAAACTCGGAGGGTGGATGCCCAAGAGATGCTAGCAGCCCCCAGGCTGCTGGCAAACTCGGAGGGTGGATGCCCAAGAGATGCTAGCAGCCCCCAGGCTGCTGGCAAACTCGGAGGGTGGATGCCCAAGAGATGCTAGCAGCCCCCAGGCTGCTGGCAAACTCGGAGGGTGGATGCCCAAGAGATGCTAGCAGCCCCCAGGCTGCTGGCAAACTCGGAGGGTGGATGCCCAAGAGATGCTAGCAGCCCCCAGGCTGCTGGCAAACTCGGAGGGTGGATGCCCAAGAGATGCTAGCAGCCCCCAGGCTGCTGGCAAACTCGGAGGGTGGATGCCCAAGAGATGCTAGCAGCCCCCAGGCTGCTGGCAAACTCGGAGGGTGGATGCCCAAGAGATGCTAGCAGCCCCCAGGCTGCTGGCAAACTCGGAGGGTGGATGCCCAAGAGATGCTAGCAGCCCCCAGGCTGCTGGCAAACTCGGAGGGTTGTCCTTGTCCTTGTCCTTGTCCTTGTCCTTGTCCACAGCAAGCTGGCGACAAAAATACATTCCATTGCCCACCAAACTATCAATAATGGCATTATATGATCGGTCGTGCATTTCAGAGTAAAAGTTCCAAATTTGACAATCCTGTATCGACTACAACATTGTAGAGAAATGTTTACATCGACTCACTGCGGAAACGCCCTTGTGAGCAATATCGGCCATATCCAAGATTGGTTCCAATGTATGAAGGCGATTATTCAAGAACTATTATTTTCTGAAACATATATAACAATAGTCAAATAAGCATATATGATGATGATATGATGATTCCTCGCACATACCACCAAGTTAATTTTATTACCATTCAACAATTACACCGTAGTATGAAACTTATTTGGTCTAATAGGTGATACTTTGGATTACATGAGTCCTGTTACTTTCGTCATATTTACAAGTATCGTTTTTTTTAATCAATAATAACAGCCTTTACAAACCAGGCGCGGATATACGGGGGGGGGGGGGGGGGGGGTTTAGGGGGTTTGAACCCTCCCCCCTCCCCCCCCCCCCCCCTTGGCCTGCCAAGTGAAAATGTGATGTGCATAGAAAAACGCCATCATTGTGTCCAGACCCACACAGTATCCGTATCGTCATTGGGTCATCCCCCCCCCCCCACCCCCCCTTAGCAAAAAGCTAGATCCGCCCCTGCAAACAGGGTCCGAAATGAAGCAACGACATTGTATTGACAATATTAAACGATATTAAAATGCTATTTATTCCGTGAGCACATTTTAGAAAGCTGGCTATAATAGCACACCCGAAGGGAGTTGAGAAATTGCCGCGTCAAGCTCAGAGGGGCATGCAGTGGGCGTGTTTTCGATAACTGGGGTAAAATTAAGTTGAAGAGTGGACGATTTCATATGAGGCGCTATATATTTAAATACAAATTATCTATTAAAAATTGACAAGATGAGGAAGACATTTAAACAGTGATAGAAAAGTGGGTGTATTAAATCATAATTTATGTAATTGGGACCTCATGAACCCAACATCAAACACTGGTCGCCATTTCGAGAAAATGGCGCCCATTCATGCACGGGCGTCGATCTGTCATTGATACCCATTGATCAGGGGGGGATGATCCATTCATCCATCCCCCCCTGATGAATGGGTATTACGTAAGTATCGACGCCCATGCATTCATGGCCACCAGGAGCAAGTTCTAGGTGGCTCGAAGTCTAAACTTGTTTAGTACTACCTAGTTCTCACGTATGCGCGTTTCACACTTTTATCATAAAGTGCACATTTAAAGTTGGACAGCTTACTTAATTCCTGAAAAGAGACTTATGAACAATACCAGCGGCATGCCACAGCTGGATCGTCCAGATTCAGGTATTGTAACATAGCATTCACGGAAACACTCACTTAGAAAATCAATTGAATGGACAACATACACATGATTGTGCGGTTGACTAGGCCAGTAGCCAGGCATGCCACGGGGTGCGTTGGGTGCGTTGGTACGCACCCCCACAAAGAAAGGTCCACTTTTCTATCGGCGGGTCTCAGCCATTTAAACCAGCGGTCTCCCCCCCCCCCACCCCCCCCCCCCACCCCCAACCCGCCTGCATAACTCAAACCAGTGGTCTTGGTCTCGGCAACGATCGATCTCGGGGCCGTTTTTCCAAATTACGCCCCCCCCCCCCCCGAAAAATACTGGCTACGGGCCTGCTTTTATTTAACCCAATGAGTTACAAAGGATGGGTCTCTTTTCTTCATAACGTTTACTCAACGATGTCCGCATGGAGACTCATCAATTCCTTAATTCCTTAATTCAAGCAATGACAATGGATGTTGTTGAAAGTTCTTCCCAGGTTTCACTGGTAGCCCCTAATTTCTATAGTCGTATAGGAGGCTGGTCTGAGGGGTTTGCAGCCCCCCTGCAGTTTTGAAAGCTTCCATATTCGGGCTAAAAACACCTGAAGTTCGGACAAAATCATGTGATATTCGGGCAAAATCATATCGTATTCGGGAAAACTTTTTTAAAATATGACATTTTTGGACGATTGATTTGTGGTAATCTTTTTTTGTGCTTGTCAGGTGAAAATTGGAATTATGGCAAAAGACCTCATCAGCCCCTAGACAAATTGTGTTCCTACGCCCATGCTAATTTGTATACATTATGAAGGATACATACATTACATAATGAAGAGCAATGGGAAAATGATGATTGAATCTATGGCAATAATTCTCACATTTCTGCTTTGGCAACGATTGGCCACATTTAAGATGTTATTTACAAGGACTATGAATTGAGAAGTTGTGCGAAATTTAAGGGGCCATGCAAAGTAAAAAATCAAAAAAAAAATCATCCAGGGTCCATCCAGGGCCATTTTGGATTTTAAAAAAAATAAATAAAGAAATTGGAAACCCCACCAAAATAAAGATTTAGTGTTAACAAAAATGCACTCAAATGTCTCAAATCATAAAATGACTTTTAAAAAGTCATTATAATGATTTGAGTTCTCGTCGGAGATGGATTTCCGGGGGATTTCCAACAAACAAACAAAAAAACAGTTTGGATAGGGGGTGGGTGGATGGGGTGAGCTCTATCCAAACCTTTTTGGATGTTTGGAATTTGTTTAACTTTTTAACCTAAGAAAATCGGGATTTTAGCCTGGAGGAGAAGTACCTATTCAAAGATTAGTGCCTTGGATCTCCAATAGTTTAACAATGTTGTTGCATGGATCCTGTACTATAGTATTCAAATACATCTCATAATGATTCCAATTTCAAAAACACAAATGTGTTTTCTCTATTATAGGGTAATACATGTAGGCCTAGTAAAGTATGTCAATCGGCTACTTCTCACTGCATCATCGTGTTATTGAAGCGGCGTCAATGATTGTGATCAAAGCAGCGAGAGAGTCTTACAAATGTTTAGGTTATTGTATTAGTACAAACAGACATTGATTTAAGTTTTAATTGTATTGTAATAATGTCGAGCCTTTGACAAAAAGCTACTTGAAATCTTGGTTTTGCATTTTGGTAACCAAAACCTGCACCGCATCAATATAAACTATTTGTTAAAACTACATCGGGTCTTCTTTATTTCAAGAGGAGTTTCAGAAATTAATACAATTACAAACAAAACAAAATGATCGTAAGATATTCACAAACTACTTATAAATCTATTCTATTCATGAAGATCTATAAAATAAGCGCAGATTTTATTATTTTATTCTTTTCAATTTTATATCTTTTTGTCCATAATCAAACGAAAATTAGTACAGTTCTGGTAAGGCTGAGATTTATTAACCAAAACTTGCACAATAACCTTACAAACTAATAGTAATAACTCCACCATGCTCGAAAGGTATAGAAAATTACAAATGACTAATTAAAAAGCCTGTTATCATTCAAAACGAGCCATTAAATCACAAGAGTGCGCTCTCTAAAAAAGCAATGGTTTCAACCATTTTCATACAAAATAATGCATGTGATGTTTTTTTTTTAAATAATGATTAGATAGAGAGATCATCAACAACTATTTAAAAACCTCTTTTGAAATTGTTTGAAAAGGTGTAGGCATTTTTTTTTTTTTTTTTTTTAAATCATCAGAATAAATCTGGGCCCCAGATTTATTACGATCGGATATATTTAGTGATATTTCAGCCGTTTCTGAACCGATTTTGATAAAATAAAGTTTATTTTGCCATTAAAATTGTATGCTCTTTCAAATTTTACACTCAGTTTTTCATTACCTCACAAAAAAATATTTTGTGCAGCGCCCTCTTTACCAAAATGAACTACCCTTTAAGTCTTGTTCTATCTAGAAAAGTTATTATTAAAAGTAACGCATAATTTAATGACAAATCCACTAAATTTGCTTTCTTAAAATCGATATCATTATAGTAAGTTTTGGATCTATACGTACAGGCCTACATGGTTTTGTCATACAAATATTGTTTCATAACATTTTCTAAATATCTCTATAACGGAATTATTCTTACACAATGAATCAAAAACATATGAATCAATGAACCAAGTTGAGAACAAAATGGACATTCATTACGTTCCTGTTCCATTAGTACACATTTTAAATTAGTACAAAAATGCACATTAAATTCAGTTAATGTTCCTATTATACAAAATATATATTGCATTTAACGTCAATGATGAGGCACCAAGGAGGGGAAAAGGGGAGAACTTGGCCCAAATAATGAAGACAAACATGAGTATGAAATCAAGTGAGCCCTCCCCCCCCCCCCCCCCCCCCGCCCTCTCATCATTCTGTTCGACCACGCTATCGCTGCGCTACGCCACTGCACTGAATAAGAACGGTACCAAATATCCGTAAAAATATACAGTCACTTAATTCGTTAGAGTAGTCTTGGTTTGCAGTCCGCAGTCGGATTTGGGATTGACGTCAAAAAATACAGAACGACGCGACCGGTCGAAAAGAACAACAATATTTTTAGTTTTGGTAAGTGATCTGACAATTTTTTCAATTACTTTATGAAGTTGTATATTTTTTGAAATTAAACGCAAGTTATTAAAGTGTATATTATGGCTGAGTGTGCGGTGAGAACTCGCGAAAGTAGATGGCAGAAAGTTATAAATTGTGTCGTAGTCCCACATGCGATATTTTTTGTTGGGAAGGACTTCAACATAGACGTTCCAATTCATGTGTGAAGAAACGCATACGCCATAAGGGATTGTCATTGCATTGACAAGGCACAAGCGATGAAAAAATGGATATTGTAGTTGTGAATTGAGTAAGACAATTTATTGAACATGGGTTAATACAAAATGAGAGTGAGAACATTTATTTGGATGAAATATAGAGAATGAATCCACGACCAATGACAATCCACATAAAATTAAACTAAAAAAAGTAAATCTAATTTTGAATAAAATAAGACAAGTTAACTGTCTTAGAGAAGAAAGAGAGAGACCGCCTTGGACTGCACTGGACAAGTCAAGAGTTGCTCATGATGATCTTCATTATGTATCATTTATTGCAGCCCTGTAAGCAGGGGCTAAGTTGAACTAAATTTGCATTAATGTATACATGTGATAATGATACGTGTATGCATGATGTTGCTCATTTCTCCCCGTTTTCTTCAGCAGTTCAGAACCATGAGAACGGATAAAGCTTTGTCTGTAAAAGACAAGGAGACGGAGACATTTGGTCTTTGTCAGGTCAAGACTAGACTAAGCTAAGTCAACTAAAGATGCACCACATTTTTTTGTTTATTTCTTGCTTTTTTGTTCTTCACTTCAGGAATGGGTGAAAAAATTTTTTTTTATAAAGTCATGGACTTCATTGAAAAGGAATTGGAAGAACGTGAGGGCGCAGTGCAGCATTGAGATTCCTGGGTCAGAGGTTGTCGCCTGTCACCGGGCAGCTGATAGACAATCGGAGTCATCAATTTGAGAAACGAGTCCAGATCGAGAGAGCCCAGTGATCACATTTTACATGATATAGACCACACATCTGCAAGCGTGGCCCTGGGGCGAGTTGATCTAACTTTGCATTGGCCATGTGAACACATGATAATTGTTGAATAGTTTTTTGTTTCTCCCCATTTTTTTTCTTCAGGTGGAAAACAAATCAAGTCATGGACTTCATTGAGAAGGAGTTGGAGGATGTGAGGGCCCGGTGCATCGATGAGATTCCTGGGTCGGAGGTTGTCGCATGTCATCCGGCAGCTGTTAGAATCAGAATAAAGTAGGTTCATAATAAATAAGAGATATTTAAGTAGATTGGTACTGTACTATTGTTCATGCTTCACTTGTTTAAAATTTTGTGTAAGTCAAGACTTGCCAAGCTTTCTGATCTAGATAGCAGATTCTTCTTCGGGGAGATGAACTGACGAGTCTATTTTGTATGTGCCACAGTATGCAATCTGTTGTGCACTGTGTGGCCATATAGGAACAGGCAAAAATAAAATATTGAAATGCCAGATAAAATTATAAATATATATAATCTAAACTCGCCTTCATCTAGATACAAATTAATTTTTTTTTTAAATAATAATCACTTAATGCCTTTTGGTTTTCTTTTTTAGTTTGGGTCCACTTTTCTCTCAGAATTTGGATCAAGACATTCCCACTTATCATTCTCAAGGATCTTACAATGAAATTGGTATATATGATTGAAGTTTCAAATATTACATATAGGGAAAATATAAAGTTAATGGATCAATTTATTAAGAGTCGTATTTAAGGAAAGTAGAAGTTTTCTCAAAATGAGCATCTAGAGTTTTGTTATATAGAACTTTTATAGTGGAAGACTTTTCAGCAATTCATATCTTTCATTTGCTTTCATTTACATGTACCAGGAGAACCAGGTACAAAAAGCTGGAGCTGTGCATGCAGTTTCAGGACAATTACCCCGCCCAGCCAATCATCGTAGAGATAAAGAGTAAAACGCTACCAGAGAGGTTAAAAGAAGGACTCACCAAGATATGCGACGAGCAAGCTAAGACACTTCTAGGTAAACCACAGGTAAGAGTTTTCCACTTGAAAACGTATTATCCCGACATCGCCTGAACCACAAGTACATGTTTTTCTCTTGAAAATGTATTATTTTCTTCCTCCGTTAAAGTGCTGCTTCAGGCCTGAAGATTACGCACAGATTTCTTGACATTATTCCAAGATTAAATTAATTTCTCAATGTATAAATTGTTTCCAGGCAAAATCATTTACCCATTGAAAAGTTCCAGTTCAATTTTCCATAGAACTGGGCCCTGATTCATAAAAATCCATGTCCAATTGGCTGATATGGCAACTACCAATCAAAATTGAGCATTTTAGCTTTTGCCATAATAGTAACAATGATTGGACACTTACAGCAAAATAAGAACAATATGTATGAAACATGACCCAGGATTGTCCCTTCTTGCTTTTGTACCTAATTTCATGTTGTTAGAGTCAGAAAAATATTGATGAACGTTGATTTCTTTTGACTCTTTGCTTCAATATGGATAGCTCTTGCATATATCCAAGTTTGTGCAGCAATGTCTTGCTAACAACCCCTTCTCTGTATGCAGTGAGGAGCTCGCGTATATCAAGTGAGAACTTTTCTTGGACCGGGACGATATGTGACCTTACACCACAAAACGACCGTTATGTCGCTCAGATAGTTTCTCTGTTATTAGCTAAAATAATCAAATTTGGTTTAAAATATGAGATTTAGGATTTTGGTATTTCCTGAATAAGCAGATCTTAATCTAGCTTCTGTAACATTTTCAGCGTCGGAAATCATGTTTAAATATTATTTTTTCATCCAATAAATGTGATCTTATTACAGCGCTTTAATGGAAACTGATCTTTTAAATGGCCCATTTCTACCTTTTTTTAAAACTGCTTCAGCCATATTCCAAATCTTTGGTGTTCATTTTGAGAGGGTTTGCTTAGTCCAAATATGACGAATGATATACCATTTTAAAGGTAATGACTCCTATTTTAATGTTTTATGAAAAGCAGCAAAATCAGTTTTCCCGACTTATTGGTCGTTTTGTGGTGTAAGGTCACATATCAAGACAACTTTTGAATACCAAATTCCATGATGTCAAAGTAACAAAAATGAGTCTTTGACTATGTGCTTTCATTTTGACAGATCCTGCATATAGCCAAGTTTGTGCAGCAGTTTCTTGCCGACAACCCATTCTCTGTATGCAGTGAGGAGCTCGCGTATATCAAGAGAGAACTCATCACGGCTCGGGACGAGATTAAGATAAAGCAGAAAGCGGGGGTCATCGCCGTGGTGATACGGGAGGAGCGATATTCCATGCGGCTCAAATTCAAAGTGCCTGACCTGTACCCGGAGACACAAGTAGGGTAAGCATGCCAAATGTCATTTGCTGGTGCACAAAGATATTTACAATTGAAATGTTCAGATTTTTGATTATCCATAGGAAAGTTATAATTGTGTACAAAGTCAGAGCAATGAGTTAGCAAATATCACTTTGCATTCTCGCTCGTTACTCAGCGTTTTCACATGACATTTTCACACATTGCTTTAATGTGAATATACATGTATGTGATCATAGAAATACACATTTTATAAACCATTCATCACTTTTTGCACATGTCAACAAAGTTACTAGATCCCTTTAACCGCTATACTGTTCAGCCAAGGTTTGCTAATTCTTTTCAAACTATACAATATCACCAGCGATATTATTTCCGATACTATATCTAGGGATGTTAGACGCACGCATTATAATCCTGAAATCGGGGAGATATGTGCAGTAGGGCAATTCCAAGGTAACAGCGTGACGGTAGGAGGGTGTTTCTCACGATGAAAGTCTAAATAACTCACAAAATAAAAATGTCCAGAACCAAATTTTGATATGCATCTGTTACCACTATCCTACTAATTATTTACAATAGGAAAGAAAATCAAAATTCCCACTAAATTATGAATTATGAATATCAATATCTGCGGTAACAGCGTGACGGCAAAAAGACATGGGTTTCTTACATGGTAAGAAACTAAGCAAACTCTGTGAACTGCAGGAACATTTTGAATTTTTGTCACATTGATTCTTTGTACTAGACATCAAGCTAGAACATCCAAATAAAAATGTAGAAAAAATCCAATGTTCATAGTAAATATGATATCATAAACGTATCTGTGCACGGTAACAGCGTGACGGTAACAGCATGACCTCTAAATTGTACATGTTATATATATGGGAGAAATTGATGAGATGAATAAGATTATATAATTTTGATGTAGTCATCCAGAATCTATACAGAACTAGATGAATGGGTAATATAACCCAGATGCTCTGAAATGATGGTTCGCATGACACAAATTTGCAGCCTAGCGCCCTCTATTGATCAAAAATGTTTTTGGACAAAACTGAAATTCTTATCTTTTTCATAATTTAGTTTGAGGAACCATCAAATATCAAACCCAAAATACAAACTTAATTGCAACAATGAAATATTAGACCTTTGACATCTGACCTTTGACCTAATTTCTCAAATTAGCATACAAATGTTTAATTTTATGTGGCACAGTGCATATCTACAAGTGATTTATTTCATGTAACATGATTTCAATGTCAGTAAGTTTTTGTGTTTGAATTGGTAATTATCCGAGTGACCTTTGACCTGTGCTCCAAACATTTTCATAGAATTTTCTTTTATCTACAGTACTCTTTCTAACATTAATTCTGGCATTTTTTTTGTGAGATAAAAAATAAACTACAATAATTTGACCTGTTGACCTTTGACCCCATGACCAAATTCTATAATCAGGTCATCTACTTCACTGAACGCATACCAGTATTAATTATCATGTCATCCTTCAAGGATTCTTGAAATATCTTGAGAATAATATATTTTTTGCATATTAATTAGCTATGACCTTTGACCTTGGACCTCATGGCCCCAAAATGTATCAGATAATCCATACCTCTGAATACATGTCTTGTACAAAGTTTGAACAGAATCCATCCAACGATTCTTGAGATATTGCACAAAAAAAGTAGGTTGTGTCACGCTGTTACCCAAAAAGTAACAGCGTGACCAAATTGATATTGCTTAGATTAATTAGTGGTAAAAGATAATGCTGCTATTTAGCATCCATAATATAGCCCTATGGGTGAATGAAGAAGAAACAAAAAATAATTTCATTCCCATTCATATTTTCCCAGAAATATTAAAAATACCTGTTTTTAGGGTAACAGCGTGACATATAGATGACTATAAATGAAACAGTCACTGAAGCAGAACAAAGAGCGAAAATGCCGAAATAGATATTTATCTGATAAATTGAAGTAATGTTCTTACCAACACTGAAAGAAAATTTTATGAAAACCTATTTTTGCAGCTCTTTTAATCTTAATATTTACAAGTATATTTTGTGAAAATAATTGAAATTAATTTATGCTAATTAATTCCTATGAAATAATAGTTTACGCCAAAAAATTTTTTGAACAAAATGCATTTCTGAATAGTTTAATCTTTAAGCTTTAATTTGATACCAAATATATTATGATTCAACGAATTTGAAAAATGGGTGCTTATGTCAATGTTTGCTTGGAATTGCCCAGTACAGTCATAAGGTTCAGAAACACACGATCTTTAAAAAAATCATTAAAAATCAATCTCAGCATGAATGAGCAAATTGAATAAGTATTACCGTAGTTTAGATTTATATTCCAATGTTGAGACCATTTTCTTCACAAGTAGAATCGTAGAAATTATCAAAATAGTGCAGTAAAGATGAGCTAAAATGCGGTCATTGAACCATCCGGTGTGTTTGACGCGTATCGTAGCGGCATGGCACCGCTCTTGGGCTGCTCTGGGGAAAACTTGCAATGTTTACATCGAAATCTGAGAGTGATCCTGGGGCCTGATCATGCCGAAACTTCGGTATGCCATTCATAAATATACAGGCTGAATCAATGCGCGTTCCGTTACTTTCTTACCCCGCAACTTCATGTAGCCTTGCGCAATGAAAAAAAGTTTGTTATCTTAGCGATTTTTTTCATAAGAAAATTAACTTTTTTGTGTTAGCGGATACTTGGAGATTGATTATCAATATGTTATCTATCTCTGAACCAAAAATGAAGAGATAAATCGTCCAGGATCATGTAAAGATAATCGTGAATTTCCGATGAAAAAAATCAAGATCTGATTCCCTGACTCAGCGGGAACTCGGCCCTCCGCGGGGACTCAGCCCTCCACGCTGTGCGATAACCGAGCCGACGAACTAAAGTTTTTCCAGCCAGAAACCACTTTTACTTCATAAAAATGTATTTTTTCTCTGCAAAAGGTGTTTGACGTAAGTTTTTCATGATTTATCACTCCATTATTAAGTTCATAATCAATGTTTTTGACAGAAAACGACGTGAATATTTTGATTTTGCGTGCTCTGAAATCACGGGGAGTAAGAACAAACGAAGAAAGATCGTGATGTCACCGTCTTGCACATAGGCCACGTGCGTTGCGAGCGGGGAATTTCCTTATGGAAAATATGTGAAAATTCGGGGAATTGGCTCTTACGATTGGCGAATACACTCCCTCGTATTTTGATTGAAATTCATCTCGTGGAGAAATATGAAGAAAAAAATAGATTTGATGGGGATATTGCATCAAAAGGGAGCAACATAGCGATGATATCGCTATTGCAAATGTAAGAATGATATTCTGGTCATATCATTCAAGATCTAAGATAAATCCTGGACACTTTAGATACTTATTTTGTTGGACTTTGAAGGGTTTTGTGGTGAAGAATTTTTGATGGTTTTTGAAGAATTTTGTAGTCAATGATTTCTCCTTTTAAACAGTTCTTTTTCACTATTTTAAATCAATCAGACATTAACATCATGTACTATAACCTCCAAATATGATTCCTGAAGACTTAAGATACTTATCTTGATACTTATCTTTGATGGAACTTTGTAGGATTTTGAAGTGAATAATATTTTGTTTTCTTTGTTTTTCTTTGTTTTTCTTTGTTTTTCTTTGTTTTTCTTTGTTTTCCTTTGTTTTTCTTTGTTTTTTATTGTTTGTTACCATGGCAACAGGACATTTGATGAAATTAGTTGTATCAAAATATTTGTTTGCCATTATTCCGGGATGCAAGGTGCTTAATTATACTATATTGTGATGAAAAAGGGGATATTTCATTTATTTTCTTTTATTTTCTTTGTTTTTGTTTCCATGGCAACGCTATTGATAATTTTAAGTTTGTATGAATTTTTTTTGGGAATTGAAGAAGAATCAACTAAGGATGTCATATTTCAATTTTCAACTGAAAACAAGAATTATTTTTGGAGATATGGCACATCAAACTTAATTTGAAATTGTATACTGTATACTCTTCTCAAGACTTTTGTAACCCCCGGTGCCATGCTTCTACAGTGAAACCCTATACAAAATGTTCAGGAAACACCCCCCAAAAAAAATAATAAAAAAATAATATCTCGAGAACCGATTAATGTAAATACTTCATTTTTTTGGCATCTTGAATGATAAATTCTGTTCTTCACAAAGACTGCAAAATTGTCCTAATATAATGCATTTGAATTTTCAGCCTAACATCCCTACTATATCCGCAATGAGTAATATATTTACTATTATACAACATTTGTTTGCATTCTTATCCAGAATTGAATCATCAGACAACAACTACCTAGAAATATTCCACAAGATGGAAGAAGTGTGTACTTTCAATTTCACAAACTTGATAACCATATTATCCTTGTGGGATCATGGAATGTTTTACTGTACATCAAGTCAGCATCTGTTAGTCAATTATTTTCAAAATTCACAATATTTTTGTTAATCTCATCCAGAATTGAATCGTCGGACAACAACTATCCAGAACTGTTCCATAGGATGGTTTTAGCGCAGGCAGAAGAGATGGGCAGACAGTGTGTACAGCCTCCCATCAAGAAGAAAACAAAGTAAGTCAAAATTGTTGTCTTTTCTTCTTCTTTTTTTCAAGGTTAGCTAACCTTGGCTGGCAAGGTTCATCATTTAGTGGACCTTGGCTGGAAAGGTTCATTTTTAGCAAACCTTGGCTGGGAAGGTTTGTTTTTCAACAAACCTTGCCCGGCAAGGTTCTTTGTCTAGTGGATTTTGGTTGGAAAGGGTTTTTTGTTGTTGTCAAACCTTGGATGGAATGGTACTTTTTTAACAAGCCTAAGCTGTCGAGGTTCGCTTTTTTTAGCGAACCTCAGCTTACAAGGTTCAACTTCAGCAGAACTTAGCTGCCATGGTTCTCTGTTTAGGGAATCTTGGATGGCAGGTTTGTTTTAGTAAACCTTAGCTGTCAAGGTTTGTTTTTTAGCAAACCTTGGCTGCCAAGGTTTTTAGTTTAGCGAATCTTGGCTGGGAAGGTTCGTTCTAGTAAACCTTAGCTGTCAAGGTTTTTAGTTTAGCGAATCTTGGCTGGGAAGGTTCGTTCTAGTAAACCTTAGCTGTCAAGGTTTGTTTTTTAGCAAATCTTGGCTGCCAAGGTTTTCTGTAAACCTTTTAGCGACCGTGGCTGGCAGGGTCCCTTTTAAAGCGAATTTTGTCTGGCAAGGGTCATTTTTTAGTGAACGTTGGCTTGCAAGGTCGTTGTTTAGCTTATTATGGCTGGCAAGGCTCTTTTTTAGTGAACCTTAGCTGTCTCGGTTTGTTTTTTAAGGAACCTTGGGTGACATAGATTAAAACAGAATTTCATGCAAATATTTCCAAATTTGCCCCGTAAGCAAATCATTCAAAGTAACTCATAATACGGGCTAATTCCATTCATCATATACAGCATAGGAGCTGCCATTATGTTTTTTTAAACCAGGGCTTTGAATTGTTCGTGCTAAAATGTGGCATCAATTGCGAACAAATATAAAGCTCCACTTCATTGTGTTGGCTCACCTTTCACCTTTTGTTTGTGCACAAACTCTTGCAAGCTGTGACTTCGCTTTCAGGGCAAATGTTGGAAATATTGCGTGAAATGCTGTTTTAATGTGTAGAGATCATAATCAAAAGTAAATTTAAGTTAGGGAAACTTCTCCTTTAAGAGTTAGACGTTGGTGTCAGAATTAATTAATTTAATTGAATGTTATAGGATCCCTACAAAGAGTAAAATCTAGTTTAATCTACCTCTCATGGGTTGAAATTGAGTATTGTGCAATGCACTTAATCATTAAAGTAAACATTTATTTCTTCATATCTTAAATTTCTTTATTCCAGGGACCCACCGTTTGAACCGATGCCATCACTGCAGCGAGTTGCACAGCATGTTATAGGCTCTCTACGGAGGTTCCCCACTGAAGTGTGTCCGGTGTGCAGGGAAATAGCCTTTACCCCTGATCCGAAGGTGAGATTTAGATTAATAAATTGTATCAAAAGGGATGTATGTAGTTTTCATGGGGAGTTTAGGGGTTGGAGTGGAGGTATATTGGTCGTACATTATGTGGTATGTAGGGAAAAGTCCTTTATCCCTGACCCTGACAGGTGAGATGTCAGTACAGGGGTGAAACAAGGTTAGGGGATTTATAAAAAGGGTCTTCACAACTATTCCAAATATGTAAGATCTAGATCCAGAGGTGAATGAGGGCAAGGGGGGGGGGGGGGGGGGGTAATATCATGTCATGTGCAACCATTGAAGGTTTTCCACTGAAGTGTGTCCGGTGTGCAGGGAATGTGCCTTACCTCTGACCTGAAGGTAAAATACTGGTCCAGGGAAGAATGGGGGGGAGGTGGTTGGGTATAGCAAGGTGAAATAGAGGGGTGTATGAAAAGGGGCATGTCATGTGCCCTGCGAGTTAAACATCATGTAATATAGGGCCTCTATGAAGATTTCCCACCGAAGTCTGTTCTTTGTACAGGGAACGGGCCTTTACTCCTAACCCAAAGGTGTTATATTGGCCCAGCGGTGAATAAGGCCATAAAAAATAAATTGTTGGATTGGCGTAACCCGCCCGTCCCTAAAAATACCGCCGACCCTAGATGTTTTTGCCGATTGCGATCAATATCGTTATGTATCGTTGTGTATATCGAAGCGAAAAAATTGCTATTCGCTGAGTATCGCGCTGCATTTGCAATCGATATATTTGCTGCACTAAAAACCCGGAAGTGTTGCGATATCGCTTTTTCCCCGCGAGGCGATGAAGGCGCGAATACAGTACATGCAATGTACCGTACGTATACGCGGTACCTATGCAGCGCATGCATGTACAATGTTTATGCCGCCTGCCAGGGCCAGCATGCATATCTGCATATTAAAAAAAAGTTTAAAAAAAAAAAAAAAAAATCCCGATCGACCTACCCTAATTTTTGGTTGCCCGTTACGCCAATCAAACATTTTTTTTTTTTTGGCCTAATGGTGAGGGGGTGGGGTATAGCAAGGTGTAATAGAGGGGAGTCGGAGGGGTACAAGTCATGTGCCCTGCAATGTGCACTGCATGTTATAGGCTCCCTATGAAGGTTTCCCACTGAGGTCTGTCTGTCCTGTATGCAGGGAACTGGCCTTTACCCCGGACCCAAAGGTGAGATACTGGTCCAGGCGGAATCGGGGTAAGGGAAGGATTTAAAGTTAGGGGTGTAGGAGGGATGTTTGCCATGTGCCCTGCAAGATGCACATCTTGTTATAAGCTACCTATGAAGGTTCCCCACTGAGGTCTGTCTGTCCTGTATACAGGGAATGGGCCTTTACCCCGGACCCAAAGGTGAGATACTGGTCCAGGCGGAATCGGGGTAAGGGAAGGATTTAAAGTTAGGGGTGTCGGAGGGATGTTTGCCATGTGCCCTGCAAGATGCACATCTTGTTATAAGCTACCTATGAAGGTTCCCCACTGAGGTCTGTCTGTCCTGTATACAGGGAATGGGCCTTTACCCCGGACCCAAAGGTGAGATACTGGTCCAGGCGGAATCGGGGTAAGGGAAGGATTTAAAGTTAGGGGTGTAGGAGGGATGTTTGCCATGTGCCCTGCAAGATGCACATCTTGTTATAAGCTACCTATGAAGGTTCCCCACTGAGGTCTGTCTGTCCTGTATACAGGGAATGGGCCTTTACCCCGGACCCAAAGGTGAGATACTGGTCCAGGCGGAATCAGGGTAAGGGAAGGATTTAAAGTTAGGGGTGTAGGAGGGATGTTTGCCATGTGCCCTGCAAGATGCACATCTTGTTATAAGCTACCTATGAAGGTTCCCCACTGAGGTCTGTCTGTCCTGTATACAGGGAATGGGCCTTTACCCCGGACCCAAAGGTGAGATACTGGTCCAGGCGGAATCGGGGTAAGGGAAGGATTTAAAGTTAGGGGTGTAGGAGGGATGTTTGCCATGTGCCCTGCAAGATGCACATCTTGTTATAAGCTACCTATGAAGGTTCCCCACTGAGGTCTGTCTGTCCTGTATACAGGGAATGGGCCTTTACCCCGGACCCAAAGGTGAGATACTGGTCCAGGCGGAATCGGGGTAAGGGAAGGATTTAAAGTTAGGGGTGTAGGAGGGATGTTTGCCATGTGCCCTGCAAGATGCACATCTTGTTATAAGCTACCTATGAAGGTTCCCCACTGAGGTCTGTCTGTCCTGTATACAGGGAATGGGCCTTTACCCCGGACCCAAAGGTGAGATACTGGTCCAGGCGGAATCGGGGTAAGGGAAGGATTTAAAGTTAGGGGTGTAGGAGGGATGTTTGCCATGTGCCCTGCAAGATGCACATCTTGTTATAAGCTACCTATGAAGGTTCCCCACTGAGGTCTGTCTGTCCTGTATACAGGGAATGGGCCTTTACCACGGACCCAAAGGTGAGATACTGTTCCAGGCGGAATCAGGGTAAGGGGAGGATTTAAAGTTATGGTGTAGGAGTGGTGTATGCCATGTGCACTGCGAGTTGCACAGCATGTTAGAGAAGGTTTCCAACTGAAGTATGTCCTGTATGCAGGGAACAGGCCTTTACCTCTGACTCAAAGTTAAATAGAAATTGAACAGAACACTGTAGCCTGAAAGGTGGTATGAATTGTTTTCATATAAAAAGCTAAATGGAAAAATTCTCTGAAAATTTTAGCAAATTCTGTCATCAAATTGTGAAAATTGACAAATTATATCGTTTATATGTTGTTGTTTTTTTCTGATTGTCTACTTATTGTTCTCAATTTGATCTTTCCTTACCAGTTTGTATGCTGTCTAATTTCCTTTTTTTTTAAAGATGTGATAACAGATGAAACGAGTAGTTGGTTCATCGTGTGGGTTTACTGTGGACACAATTATCTGTATATTTATTTTTGGTTTGACTGCTTACTTAATTTAATACGTCAATAGTAGATAAGGCTTTTTTAATTTGTACATTTATGTTGTCTACTACTCTACTCTGTTTTGTGGATGTGATAACAGATGAAACAGTTATCAGTATAATATTGTTTGTCTACTTATTGATGTCAATTTGAGCATTCCTTATTTAATTTGTACATACGTGCATGTTGTCAACTTTGTCTACTTTCCATATTTTTAGGATGTAATAAGAGATGACACGAGTGGTCGGTATGTGGTGTGGGTTTACTGTGGACACGTCTTCCACAAGGGATGTCTAGACGAATTCTTCAAAACGCCTCCATTCACAGGTACAATTTTTCAATGCTTTTACAAAGCTTTCATCAGTTGTATTATGGTTAAAATGCCAACATATTGTGAATCTGTTTTTATATTGTCTAGATGGCAATAGGATATGTTAGTTATATTCTATGGAATAAAAAAAAGACAGATATTGTTTTATTTTTTGTAAATGTATTTGTTCTGTTCTGTTCTACCCTGCCTCTTCGATATTAATAAAGATAATATTACCCGATCAGTTAGTTTGTTATGTTTGTACTTACAAGCGCTTATAGGATTTTTGTAATATGCGCTATATAAATATCTATTATTAGTACTTATTGTAATATGTTAAACAATTTATTCTGTTTTTTTCTCTTTGCATCTTTCTTATTTCTCTTTTTGTTCAGGTGGTAAAAAGTGTCCATCATGTAGCAAGAGGATTTACCATGACAAGTGGAACATCACACCCAAAGTGATGGAGGACCGGTGGGCTCATCAACAGGCAAGGCAGCGAGAACTAGATGAGGTCGTCGACTTCTTACAATAACACAGGCTCAATGTTGGTAACTAGTCGATAAATACTCTAACCAACGTTGTATGTCTACTCACTCTACTGTCATCACAAGTTTCATTGTTTCTTACTAGCAATTTGGAATAGAAAATGGAGTCATATGGGGAACACCAATATGAGGTTGTGGTAGGGACTGATGAGCGCACCAGCAGGCAAGGTAGAAAGAATTGGATGAGGTCGCTGACTTCTCCCAAAAACACAGGCTAAATGTTGGTAACTAGTCGAACACTAGATGAACATTCAATGAACACTCAACCCAACATTGTATGTCTACTCTGTTATCACAAGTTTCATTGTTTCTTACTAGCAATTTGGAATAGAAAATGGAGACATATGGGGAACACCAATATGATGATGTGGTAAGGAATGATGAGCGCACCAGCAGGCCAGACAGCGAGAACTAGATGAGGTCGTCGACTTCTTACAATAACACAGGCTAAATGTTGGTAACTAGTCAAACACTAGATGAACACTCCAACCAACGTTGTATGTCTACTCACTCTACTGTCATCACAAGTTTCATTGTTTCTTACTAGCAATTTGGAATAGAAAATGGACATCACCAATATGAGGTTGTGGTAGGGACTGATGAGCGCACCAGCAGGCAAGGCAGAGATAACTGGACGAGGTCCCTGACTTCTTCTAATAACACAGGCTAAATGTTGGTAACTAGTTGAACACTAGATGAACACTGACTCAACCCAATGTTGCATGTCTACTGTGTTTTCACAAGTTTCTTACTAGCAGCTTGGAATAGAAGATGGACACATATGGGGAGCACCAATATGAGGTTCTGGTAAGGGTCGATGGGTTCATCAACAGGCCAGGCAGCGAGAACTGGATGAAGTTGCAGACTTCTTCCAATAACACAGGCTCAATGTTGGTAACTAGTCGAATACTAGATGAACACTCAACCCAACATTGTATGTCTAATCTGTCTTCACAAGTTTCATGGTTTTTGACTAGCAATTTGGAATAACACAGGCTAAATGTTGGTAACTAGTCAAACACTAGATGAACACTCCAACCAACGTTACATGTCTACTCTGTGTTCATATGGTTTCTGACTAGCAATTTGGAATAGAAGATGGACACATTGGGGATCACCAATATGAGGTTGGGGTAAGGGCCAATGGGCTCATCAGCAGGCCAGACAGAGAGAACTAGATGAGGTTGCAGACTTCTTCAAATAACACAGGCTAAATGTGGCCTACTAGTTATTTGAGTTAGTTTGTTTGTTCGTGTCTTCTTTTGCGTTAAACTACTCCTCCTCACCTTTGTGGGTCAGTCTCGAGTGCCCTCTCCAGTTCCTGTGTGAGGACATCATCTGCGCATTGGGAGCCACTGCGCTGTAGGGCTTCTCCATAGTCTACATGTATGAACACTCCAACTAATATTGTCCTGATCCTTTTGAGGCTAGACAACGAAAACTGGTCAAAGTAGCCAAGACAGGTTAAATAGTGACATCTAGTCATTAGGAGCTTTCCTTTCCTGTCTTCTTTCATGTCTTCTATAGAGTGGTCAAGTGTGACGTCATCAAAAACCTATTTTTAGAATTTTAACTTCATTTTCCGAAAGAGCATCAAAAATAATGTCCAAATGATGAAAATCAATCAAATATATGCCAAGTATTGGCTGAGATATGCCCATCCGAATTGCTCTGGTTCATAACGTTACGAACCAGAGCAAAATAGTGATTTTTTTTTATTGAAATGTATTTATTCGGATAGTCATATCTCAGCCAATACGTCACATATTTTATTGATTTTTAACCTTTGGGCATTATTTGTTATGCTTTTTCGGAAAATGAAGTTCAGATTGAGAAATTCTAAAAATAAATTTGTATGATTTCACAACTTCGATACTTTTATATTTCGAGATGTGTGTTCCGGATTACAACTTCTGACTAGCAGTTAGGTTTAACATTTTATAAATAATAATAATAACGGTTATTTATATAGGGCTATTCATGTGAGTATCATAGCGCCCAACACTATTAGTATCACCCTTATCAATGGATACACACTGCAATCATTCCTGCACATAAAGTGCACATTTTCCACTCCCTAGGGAGTATACCAGCCAGTCGCCTATTTGGCGCACAAAGGGTAGAGAGCAGCAATAGTGCATTAACTGTCTTGATGAAGGACAAACCCACTGGGCAGGGTTAGAACTGGGGGTCCCACGCATCAGAGTGCATGCGCTCTACCAATCTTGCCATACCACGTCCATAAGCTGTAGAATTTGGGCAATGAATGCTGTTATGTGATAGGTTTGTGCAGCACAAAGAAAGGGCATTGCGCGGCATAAACAAAAAAAATGTATCAATATATGCCACATGAATGACATTTTAAAAACGGGTTCCACTTTTCTCTCATTAAGTTTAGTTAGTTAGAAATATCTATAACATAACTCAAAATTACTATTATTTCACAAATTACTTTAAAAGGATCTAGTAACTTTGCTGGCATGTGCAAAAAGGGAATTGTTGATAAAATGATAAAACACTTCAATTGTAAATATCTTATCAACGAAAAGGAAATTTAAAAACCAAAAATTGTTCCAGGCTTCGTTGGTAATATGAATACAACAAAGCATGAGAGAACCACTAGAGTTTCGAGAAATTTTTTCGGATTTGGACAATGTTACTAAATCCCTTTAAATTGAAAATGTTTTAAATTGTAAGACTTGCAAGATATGTATGAATTGTTATTTCTTACCATGTTATAATCTATGCATGTGTTTTTATATTGTTAGCGTGCAAATCCTTGACGCCGGCCTCTTTTAATCACATTTTTCACAAAATGCTGTTAGAACAAAATGTCTAATAAACAGATTTTTGGTGGTACTATTTTCTTCATAAGACCTTTGTAGAGTACTGGGTAAGTTTGTTGGAGGACGCATGACAACACTGATATTAACATTTGAAGATTTAATATCAGTATTCTTAAATATGTATGTATGTTTAATGGCTTGTAATACATACATGTAGGTTATACAGAGAAAATGTCAAGATAGCAAGAGGCACACGTTTGTTTGTATTTTTACATTTTTAAAAAGTGCTTAGAAATTATATTTAACCTATTATTTTTTTCACTTGTATCTGAAGTCGAAACTAATCCGTTTGGCAAGAAATTGGGAGAATTTTTTTTTTTAAAGAAATGTTCACAATCTGGATGAATAGGAAAGACAATTTAATGGATATCGCTCAATGAACTTACTAAACTATTTGCAAATACAGGGAAACCCCGTTATAACGAGCTCGCTTATAACGAGGTACCGTTTATAACGAGGAGAATCCTTTGGTCCCGATTGTTCCAATGGCGTAATGCTCCGATTATAACGAGCTCGGTTATAGCGAGATTCCGGTTATAACGAGGTAAAATCGATAGTCCCGACTACCTCGCTGTATCGGGGTTTCCCTGTAATAATGAAGTTAACAAATATACTACTAATTTTAAGATGTACATTTTCAGGTAGTGGTTTTGGTCACTTTATAACTGTATTTTGTTGTTGTTTTTTCCTGTCAGAGCTCTACTTATATATATTTATAATATACCTGTATGCATTTGCAATAAGATTTTGTCCTTATATGTGACCGACTATATCAAAACCCTGCACTTATCGGTAATTCCATTTTGAAGAAATGGGCATTTGAAGTTCACATAACGTGTGTAAAATACTTATGATTGTAAAGTTAAAACAATCATATCTTCGCCAATTATTGACTAATTTGCTAGAACAAAGCATCAAATGAAAGCTTGTAATAAGGCCCTTCTAATGGTATGAAAATTTACATTTTGATTTTTACCGACAAGTGCAGGGTTTTGCTATAGCCGGTCACATATTATGCTGAATTTTGTCCTTTTTTCCCAGTGAAGTAAAGGTTTTCCTTTTCTGTAAATTCATTGTAATGTTTTTCAGTTTTTCACCCTTATAGGGTGAAGGCAATGATCATGTAAATTTGTACTTACAAATATTGGCAACTAACGGTCGCTTATTATATAATTGAATGTCAAAAGCAATGTTCATTATTTGCATATTTATCCAAGAATAAAATTTTATCACATTACTGAATATCAAAGTCTGTATTTACTTGAAATTATTGTTTACAGGGGAACCTCGTCCTAACGAGGACTGTGGGACCATGAAACTCACCTTGATTTATTTGGAAGCTTGTTATAACAATGCTTAGCTTTTATATGCTCGGCATTTTAAATGATTGGTATTTTAAATGATTGGTATTTATAGAATGGAGAAGGGAAAGTTAATCACACAAGTTACCAGAGGACTGGCCCCCTTCTGTAGCTTACGCTATATTTAGTAGACGTGTGGCCTAGGGCTAATGAATCGGAGATAGGCACCACCTTATGTGCCAGAATTGGTACTGGAAGGACTTTAACTTTAACTAACTTGTTATAACAGGGTAAAACCCACAGAATATAAAGAGTTCGGACCTGCAAAATGACCTTAATTTTGTATACATTGTATATGTTTTTAGTAATTCAGAGCTCTCTTTAACAAGGTTTCACTGTACAAAGGAAGAGTTTTATGGCAATTGCAGAATTTCCATGTTTTTGTGCGTGAGATATTTTGTGAGTGAAGTTGTTGAAATACAGTGGAACCCCATTATAATGAGGTCCTTAAAACCATGACAATATCTCGTTATATTGGGGGAAAAAACAAAAGAATATGTAAAGAATTAGACAAGCAAAATAACCTTGATATCAAGAGGGTTTTGTTTTATCAGAGCTCTTTATAATGAGCAGGGTAGGAAACATACGGGGGCTGAGGTTGAATTTGCCCCCTAATTTTCAAAATAGACCCTTGAAATCAGTAGGTAGTCACTAAAATTACCATAGGGTACTATTTGAAACATTTTGGGATATCCATCAGATAGAAAAAGTAGCCCGCTGAAATTATAAATTAATTCCTGCATTGATTATGAGGTTCCACTGTATAACATTTACAAGTTGTGTGTCTAGTTTATAAATGATTGAGAGTGTACCAAATACACACATTGCATATAACACATAATATAAAAGTGATCCATCTAATTCAACCAAAATCACTTGGAGCTTTGTTTGTACCTTGTTGTTTGGCTTTTGGTGACAAAACATCAAATAGGTTAAGATTATGTCAAATTTCTTCCTAATTATGGAGATATTTATAATGGAACGAAAAGCGTTGCAGGGACATTTTGTTCTTATTTTCCAAATCAATTGGCAGTAGGTTATAAAATCTTACATCAATTTGAATTTTTTTCACTAGGTAAACTGTTTTCTTTTTTTATCACACATTATTCAGAAGAATCCAATAATGATATTGGTACATGTGTCTGAAGTATCACTTTTAGGAGAAAAACAAACATAAAGTTAATGGATCACTGACAACAGAAATGAAAAATAAGAAGACAAAACAATTATGTTTGTTTAAATAAGCTGATTTACAAATCATTTTATTTTCCATCATATGAAAACAGTTTGTGTATAATTTACAATTCACATTTCATTAATTACATTTTTAGAAAATAATGCACTAGTTAGTCAGTGTAAGTGGTATGGTACCCAGTGGCGTATTCCTGGGGGGGGGGGGGGGGGGGGGGGGGGCAAAACAATAAAAACACATAAAGGGGAAAATATGTGTAAACGTAAATAAATACATTTATATACACCTGCATGGCCAGAGATAAAATTGACTTGCTGATGGGTTCAAACTCGGGATCCCACTTATTATGATTAGAGAGCGCACGCTCTACCAATCTTGCCACACCACTTCCAATATGTACATTAACATTACATTACGTTGCCTATCAAAGTTTTTTTCTTCTTCAAAATATACACACAGAATCAGAGCTGGCAACATTAACATTGCATTTTTAATTACATGCAAGCATTTATTTATAATCTGTGTGTGTCCCCAAGATGCACAGTATATCTTCTGCATTTATAATGCATAACAGAACATTTTCTATTAATTTGTCATAACAGAGGACACAACATTAATGAATAAATACAACATATTTTATACATAGATAACATTTACAAGCAACATGAATGACATTTATCTACAAGTATAGTACAAAACACTGGTAATACTGCATTTCTTCTGAATTATGTATGCAATATATCCATAACATAAACATATCAAGGCAAGAATTGTTAAATATCATTTTGTTACTTTTCAGGATGTAAACCAGTTTCCGTCTCTGCAGACTTAATTACAAAGACGGCCTATTCTCCTGCTTGGCTAATGATGCATGTTACATGGGCACATGTCATAAACGCCCAGGGCAAACTAACATCTCAATGTCTCATCAATTTAAAGGGGACAGGGAATGTTCTCTCCATTCCCCCCTCCCTCCCTTTCCTCTCTCTCTCTCACCCTCCTCCAACCCTCCCCCCGTTATCTTTATTTAATATTAGTCTCCCCCTACCCATCCTCTCATCCCTTCTCTACTCACCTCACCCTCTCTCTCTGACCAACCTCTCTTTCAATTATTCTCACCCATTTGTCTCCCACCACTTAACCTCTCTTTCTCCCCCTCCATATGGTCCTTTCTCCTTATTTATACTTATCAAATACCCTCTCTCTGTCTATCCCTCTTTCAATCCTTCTCCTCCCACAGCTCTCCCTCTCTTTCTCCTCCTCCATATTATGGTCCTTTCTCCTTATTCTAAATTAAATATCTGCACTAACAGGACTTACATGCATCAAAAATAAAACATTAAACATGTACATTATACCCCTCTAGCTCTTCCTCACTCTGGCCTTTCTCTGTCTCTGCCTCCTTTCTGTCTCCGCCTCCTTTCTGTCTCCGCCTCCTTTCCTCCTCCCCCCATATATGTTCGTGTTGGTATATATTCTGTTCTCTTTATGTAGTTACTGTCATTTGCCCTGACGAAGATCCTGATAGGATTGAAAGCTAGGCTGTATGTATACAATTCTCATATTTGATGATTCACATACATAGTATTACATACGTGTAGCTCTTTCACCAAATAAATCATAATACTATGATGATACAGGATAAAGGCATCTTCTCTCTGATCCTTTCTCCCATTTCCACTCATAATTTCATAAACCAACCATCTGTCCCAACTTTAGTAACACATTATTCACACAGATAATAAAACAGACTACTTACCCCCTCTACCTTCTCTCATCTCTCGTCTTTTATTCTCGCCTGCTGTTTCCCCCCCCCCCCCCCTCTTTCTAATCCAATCCATTCCCATATTTCCACTTATAATTTCATAAACCAACCATCTGTCCTCACTAACACATGATTCATCCTTTCCCAACGACTCCCACTCAACTATCTCGCTCTTTGTCCTTTCTCCCCATTTTCACGTCTAAATCCACCATCTCCACACCCCCCCCCCCCCTCCCCAACTATCACAAGATTCACATAGCTCATCACCAAAATATACAACTGAAATTGACTGAATACACTGTATATCTTCCCTCTTCTATTCCTCGCTCTGGCCTTTCTCTGTCACCACTTCTAAAGCTAACATATTTGATGATTCACATACAGCTCTTTCACCAAATTAAATAGATTACTTGAATGACATACTAGTACATCTCACCGTTATCTTCTCCCACCCCCCCTCTCCCCCCCCCCCCCTTCACCCCAATTGCCCTCTCTCTTTCTTCCTCTCTTTCCCTTTGGTCACTTCTCCCTATTTTCACTTCTAAATCCTCCATCTCCACACCCTCCCCCCCCCCCCCCCCCACACTCACTAACACATGATTCACCAGATGATGACAGAGTCTGCACATAGTCTGCTTTCAGCAAGCCATATCACATAGAACCAAAGCTGAATGAGTAGGTAACATAATAACCCATTTATAACAGTTCCAAATCTAAATGAGCAGAGCGCATAGCTTGCTTTTAGCAAGTCATGTCACATAGTACCAAATTTAAATGAGAAGGTTAGCAGAACAAACCACATTTATTATTTTACCAAATCTAAATGAGTAGAGCGCATAGCCTACTTTTAGCGAGTCATATCGTATTAGAACCAAATCTAAATGAGTAGAGCGCATAGCCTACTTTTAGCGAGTCATATCGTATTAGAACCAAATCTAAATGAGTAGGTACCAGAAAAAAAACCCATTTATTATTTAGTGGAACCTCTTTATAATGAGGTCCTTGGGACCATGGAAATTACCTAGTTCAATCAGGCCCCATATTCATGAAACCCTGCTAGCTTAGTTCCTTGCTAAGTGCATTTTGAATCTGCAGTTTATTGAGCAGCAAACAGTTTTCCTAGTTCCCAACTAGGATCAGCTGGATAAGCCAGCTTAGGTACCCACCAAGTTAACCCTAGTTAGCAACTAAAACATCTTGTGTTTAATTCTTAGCCACATCATCCAAACTAGACTTAGCAAGGAACTAAGCTAGCGGGCTTTCATGAATATGAGCCCAAGTATCTTCTACCAGGGTAAAAAAAACAAAAGAATATAAAGAGCTGAAGTGGGACCTGCAAAATTGCCTTGTTATAAGAGGGTTTTGTTATATCAGAGTTCTAGTGAGGTTCATGTATTGTAGCACCAAATCTAAATGAGTAGGTATCAGAATGAACCCCATTTACTCTTAAATTGAAATTTTGCTGAACAAAAACAGAATTGCAACATACAGTGACTCATGTACCTGTTTATATGCAATTTTCAGAAAAAAGATATTAGATTCAGAGAACTGTAATCAAACGCAGGGGAAAACTAAATATATATTCACTTTGTCAGCGCTTGCATGGCGGTAAAAATAATTCAAGAGAATGGAGTGGAATTTAAGGTGAAATTGAGTCATATTTCCCCGACTATAATATATTATTTTGAATCCACATATGTTGTAGTATGCTTGTCACGTGTACAAGTGTGTGTGCCAATGGCAATGCATACTGAACAATACTTTACAGTTGCATAATTAAGTTGACTTGCATATAATTATATAAGTTGTTACTTTTTTTTCATCAACAATGCATGTAAGTAAACGGACATTACAAAAAGGGGAAAACATTTTTACCTAAACACATGCATGCATTGATAAACATGTAGTGTAGTCAATAAAAAAACGCCTCTAAATGGGATTTTCTTTATATAATGAATATGATTCTATTTTGTTATGACGTGGTTAGTGAAGCTATAGATGGATCCATGGTTCATGTTACATCAAAGTAATATACCTGAGTAAAGAAGCCTCATACAGAAGCACCATAACTTGTCACTGTTGGTACAGTTCATGTATATACATGGAAGATAATGTAATTTCAATAATTTAAACCCGTTCCCTACAGGAACCTGGTAGACTATGTACAACGTCTATGGGGATTTAAGAATCACAAATGGAACATGTTAAAAAGAAACTGTAATACTATACATCATGTATCTGTCATGATAGAAAGAGAAACAAATATGTGACAATAAATTATTTCATGAGTGACGATGACATCATATATTGTGATATTATAATAGAAAGAGAAACAAATATGTGACAATAATTATTTCATGAGTGACAATGACATCATATTATTGTAGATCAATACATAAATCTCATAAATTACTTCACATGGACAGGATGAAATGTATGCACCCTCTGTCCTCTGAAACATTAAACATTTTAGATCAATGCTCAAAATCTCATAAATTACTTGAGATGACATGAAATGAAATACACCCATTCTCTCAACAATGTATTAACCTATTCAACGAAGGATTAATGTTACATTTTAGGGGGCTACTTTTCAATCTGATGGATATCACAAAATATTGCACACAATACCGTAGCCTATCATGTGGTCATTCTCCATAGATCCAACCCTGAGTATATTGGGGGGGGGGGGGGGAGGGGGACAGTCCCTGAATGGATTAAGTGACAGGGAGAGGGATCACATCTAGATCTAGAATTACACAGACAGAAACGTTCAATCTGATAAAGGAGATAAAGCACAGCTGTACTGCAAGGATGCTCTTAGGAGGTGGCACAGCTTGGGTGGGGGGGGGGGGATTTTTGAGGTGAGGGGGCAGAAGGATTTTTAAAACTCCTAACGTGCCAAGCTCGCATTTTTGCGAGTTACAATGCACACAAATGCCATAGAGCAATTAAAATCCCTGGCACGTTAAGAGTTAAATGTGGTGGTGGTATTGCATAATTGAGGCACCGTAGTGGTATTTACTGTTTGTTGAGGGCACTTACAATTTAAGAGCATGTGCCCCCTCCCCCCGAACCAGTGCCAGGTGGAGGGGGGTTGGGGGGGGGGGGGGGGGGGTTCAGAAGTAGTTTATCACAATTGTTTTACTTGCAGATGTGGTCACTGCATAATGAGGCCCAATAGTGGTAATCTTTTTTTTAAGGGGGGCACCTACAATATGGAGGGCATGTGCCCCCCCCCCCCCCCCCACCCCCCCCCCCCTGCCGTCATCCCCTGAGGACCCCAGGATTTTAGAGAAGGAACTGCTACATATAGGGGTGGATGGGCTTTTTAAGATCAGGGGCAGAAGGAATATCTAGTTGGGGTCACTACCGAGTTGAGGCACATCCGATTCGGAGGGCGTGTGCCATATTCTGCCCCTAAGTCCCTATGGCTACGCCCCCCCCCCCCCCCCCCCTGATAAAAAGATGAAAAGATATCAACAGACTTCTTCACGTTACCAATCAACATTCTTGGAATACAATTATACAGGCCAACTTTCATACAAACAACTTTGCTTTGCGTAATTAACTTTCAATGTGTCTGATATATTACAGATAATTATTACAAAACTACAAGTACAATGTGTGTATAAAAATGAAATATTGTGGAAATTAGCACCATCATATTGTATAAATGCTAATACACTGATATATTGTAGAACATTATAAAACATATGCATCACTGGATTCTATTAAACTGCTACATTTAATTGATACCCACATTTACAAGTACACAAATCAATGAGCTAAAGCTTCCATTGTAGGCAATGTACAGTATGTATACAATTTAACAGTGAGTGGCATTTTGTGGAGGCTCTTGAGCTAGGGAACAAACAGTTCAACCCCTGCATATGTTGGGACTATTTGGAATTTGGGTTCCAATGAAAATTGGGTTTTTACAGCGTTTTGTTAAAACACAAGAAAGCAGAGAACATGTATCAATGATTATATCACATTCAAATTTTACATCAGCACTTGTACCATTATGCTTACATTACTTGAAATCTTTTAACATGATATCCAAACTTTATTTGTGGGGCGAGATCCCCCCCCCCCCCACCCCTTGTATGCCAGGGATGTACACTGTGTAGTTATGCACCCTTGGTTTATCTACAATGCATGGAGTCTACAGCAATCCACTTATACAACTCCCAACTCCCAAGAGGAATAAAGGAATAGTATACAGCCTTGATCCTCTCCATGACTTTCATCACCACAACATCAGCACTCATACCATCATGCTTACATTACTTGAAGTCTTTGAAGGCTGAGACCCCCCCCCCCCCCCCCCCCCCCCCCAAGCCCCCTGTATGCCAGTGAGTAATACAGGATTACAGCCTGTATCCTCTCCTGACTTTCATCACTACACAACATCAGCACTTGTACCAGTGAGCTGCTAACTCAATGCTCATACCATCATGCTTTTGGGATTCCCTGAGGTATTGGAAATCATTCAAGAGCATTTCCATTAAAAAAATTATGAAAACTGGAAATGTGAATCTTCAATAAAAGTTGTATCAAGGAATTTGAGGTCATTATATTATACCTTCCAAATTTGAGGGCTGCAGCCCCCCCCCCCCCCCCCCCCTCCCTGCAAGCACCCATCTGTATGTCAATGACACTGCATGTGCTTCCTTGTTTTTCTCCCTGGTTTATCTACCATGGAGCCTACAGCAATCCACTTATAAAACTCCCGGAGAGGAATAAAGGAATACATCCTCTCCTTGGCTTTTACCATCGTAGTACAACACCAGTACTCATACCATCAATGTTCATACAACTTCAACATGCCATCATGCTTTATGTTCGCTTGGTCTATGTCTACTTGGTCCTTGTTTCATTTGGTCTACTACATAATGCCTGCATGAATGTCCCATTTTGCCAACTTCAAACAAGGTAGCTTCCAAACTAGAACCTTACCCTTAGCCCAATTAATTGGGTGGACTTTTGCAGGCCATTTTATACCCAATTAACAAGAATACCTGATAAGTGGAGAAAATATCCTCAAGAATTGTTACGAAATGAAGAAAAACAATCCTAGCCCTTTAACAGGAGTACCTCTTTAAATGTTATCCCATAAGTAAAGACCACAAAACGTGCAGACATTTTCTTTTTTCTGCAAAACAGGATGCGTGTACTAAATCTCTACAATGTATGGCTAAAAGACTTCAACATTCCACCTGCATACCTGCGACTTCTAGTGTTACCCTATTACCCTACCCTATTATTCTTCCTCTATTCTCAGTCCCCCTCAAGTTCTTTTGCCAACAACCCTCCAAGCAGACATCCACGATCAATCTTGACTCATTTGGTAAACATGCAAGGGTAAAAATCCTTTTTAAAAAAAAGAAAGAAAAAAAGAGAGCGTGCCCTCAAATAAGTTGTGGTCCCCCCCCCCCCCCAACCAGTCTGCTCGCCCTATGCCACTGACGAGGGTTACCCTAACCTTTTATTCTTCCACTGTTCCCAGTCACCCTCAGAGTTCTTGTGCCAACAAACCTCTGAGCAGAAAGGCTTACCCATTTTGGACTAGTCTCAACTCTTCTAGTTTTCCCACCCCTTGTGGCGTAGCTAAGGGGGGGGGGGGGGGGTGGGGGTGTATCACGGGATACATTTGCCCCCACAAAAAAATGTGACAAAAACAATAATAAACATAATCATCTTCTACAAATTCTTTTAACATGACAAATAAATTGAGTATGCCCCCAATCAGTCAGACCACGCTATGCCCTAGCTACCCCATTAGTCTTCCACCATGCCCATGCAGTCTCCCATATAATAATGTGACTAGCTTACACCACAAAACAACCAATACGTCTGGGAAAATGATTATGCTGATTTTCATATGACATTACAGTAGAATTCATTACCTTTAAAATGGTATATAATATTAATTTGTCATATTCAGACAAGGCAAACCCTCAGAAAATTAGCGCCAAAGATTTGGAAAATGGCTGAAGCAGTTTTAAAACAAGGGAGAAACGGGCCACTTCAAAGACTGGCGTCCATCAAGCGCTGTATATCTGATAATTTTTATTTGATGAAAAAACATATTTAAACATATACCTTCATTCAAGAAATACAAAAATCCTGAATCTCATATTTTAAACCAAATTTGACTATTTCAGCTCATAACAGAGAAACTATCTCCGCGACATAACAGTAATTTTGTGGTGTAAGGTATTATGCTCTTTTGCCAATAATCCTCCATGCAGAATTGCTTGTACTGAATGTTTGAAATTGCTTTTCAAATGAAGAGAAAATATGAATGTACTGTATGCTAATACTTCATTTTATATTCTTCATTTTGTACCTGTACAAGAATTTCTTATAAATGAATTGACAAATTTATCATTGGTCACATTTCTGATGATCACTCCAAATTCTTACCCAGTTTAGGATATTGACATTTTAGAAAGCAACTCAAATCTCAAATCCAAAACCATGTGGTCCAAATATTAAATTACATTTGATTTATTCCTGTGTAATTCAATAGATGTACTGTCAGTAGAGGTTGCACTCTCTATTTATAACTCATGATTCACTTCTCATCTTCATTCCTGCATTCTGTGTATTTATATGAGTTGCCTAGGCCTTGTGCCGAGAAGCCTGCTAAACGTACATAGCCGGGTTGGCAAGATTATACCATCAGAAAGCAGATTGTAGGTTGAGCGGATCAGTGCAATGGACAGAAAAATTTGTTTTCTTTTTTTTTATTCTTTAATTTTGAAATTGAGTTTTGAAAATTTAATTATGAAAAAAAAAGAAGAAGTAATGTTTGGCGTAAAATATTCTGATTTGAATGCAACAGCAAAAATTTTAACAACAACAACAACAACATCATCTTCATTCAGCCTTTCCCAGGAGAAGATCTCTCTCCATACAGAGGCTACAGGGTTTGTGTATTTAGGTATGAGTGCTAACCCTATAGCCTCCTCTCTCTCCCCCTCCCCCTCCTCCTCCTCCCGTCCCCCCTCCTCCTCCCGTCCCCCCTCCTCTCCCTTTTTCCGTATTGTCTTACTTGAACATGAAAGTAAATCATGCAGAGAAAATAAGATTAACAATTCATCACAAGCCATAATTTCCTTGTTTTGCACTCTGCACCTTGGATGCCTATCTCATATTATTTTTTATAAGATTTTGAATCTTTTAAATCTAGAAGCTCTTTTGCTTTTTCAGCAAAGCTTAATGATAATAATCTTCATCCCTCCCAGTAAGAAATCTTTACATGACACAGTTCATATTCGTGCAACATTCACCTTTTTCTTCTCATTAATATCTTGCTTTTCTCCCTCCTACTAGTTTTCATATCATCTTTGATGCCAGGATTATATGAGCTCTTTCTCTTTTTTCTGCAACTAATAATACTTTCTCCACTCTCCATCAGTAATAAATCATTACTTGACATAACCTACCCTTGTGCAACATCAGAATTTAAAACTAAATTTGCTTTCCTTCTACTTCTTTATGCATAATCTTTGATGACTTAGAAGCTCATAATAAAATTAGGTGCTCTTTCGCTTTTCCAGCAAAGCATAATGATAATACTTTTTAATAATAATTTCTTGCAAGTAATAAATCTTTACGTGACACAGTTCATATTCAGGCAACTACCAACGTTTTCTTCTCAATTATATTTTGCTTTCATTCTACTTATTATTTTCTGCATTTCTCTTTTGCTTTTACAGCGAGGCTTAAAGATAATACTCTTTATTTCTTACCAGTAATAAATCTTTACATGAAACAGTTCATATTCGGGAAACATCCAATTTTTTCTGCATTTATATTTCGCTTTTCCCTCCTATTGGTTTTTACATAATCTCTGAAGAAGTAAAGAGCTCTTTCTCTTTTTTCTGCAACTAATAATACTTTCTCCACTCTCCATTAGTAATAAATCATTACTTGACATAACCAACTTGAGCAACATCAGAATTTAAAACTAAATTTGCTTTCCTTCCTATAATTTTTCGCATAATCTTGTATAATTTAGAAGCTCTTTTCGCTTTTTCAGCGAGGCTTAAAGATAATACTCTTTTTTCCTCCGCAGTAATAAATCTTCACATGATACAGTTCATATTCGGGCAACATCCAATTGTTTTAAATGCATTTATATTTTGCCTTTTTTCCCTCTTACTGGTTTTTACATAATCTCTGAAGGATAAACAAGCTCTTTTTCTTTTTTCAGCAAATCATAAGACTTTCCACTCTCCATCAGTAATAAATCATTACTGTGACACAATCTATCCTTGGGCAACTTCAGCATTGTTCGTATAAATTTACTTTCCTAGTTCTTATCATTTTCCGCATAATCTTCAATAATTAAGAAGCCCTTTTGCTCTTTCAGGAAACCATAATGCTAATATTTTGTATTTCTCCCAGTTCATAAATCTTTCCATGACACAACACCAGATTTTTCAAATACATTCTTCTTACTGTTGAATGCATAATCTTTATTAATTAAGAAGCTTCTCGCTCTTCCAGCGAACTATAATGATAATATTTTGTATTCCTTACCAGTAATAAATCATAACTTGACATAAGCTATCCTCAAGCAGCATCACTTTCTTGTATAAATTTGCTTTGATACTTTATCATATTATAACTATTATTGGATGAACTTTCTTCTCTTTTCAGTTCATCTGTATAATACATTTCATTCTTTTCTGTGTGATACAGGGAATAATTTTCCTCCTCAAATTTGATTAACAATTTCAGCCGATGGATACATATTTCAAATGAAATTCTGTACACTTCTATGGAAGAAAACTGCTACACAAAAGATATTTTGTACAGCAGTCATGCAAAAATGTATAGCAAATTGCGACGCGATACCAGGAAAATTATTCCCTGTGATATGCGAGCTATATAAATAGCCACCATTATTATTATTATTATAATCAATACATCATTTACAACATATTCAAGCCCTGAGCAATATTGTTGAAAGTTTGAATTATTCAATGCCTCTTCTGTCTCCCTTGTTTTGGCCCAACTTTTCCCCCTTTACTTTTGTTGTTTGTTTTCTTTCTTTTTTTTCTTCTTTTTTTTTTGGGGGGGGGGGGGGGGTTGGGGAAGAACTTCCCTCTATTTCTGACAGGTAATATTCTGCCAAGCCCAGCAATATATGACTCCATAATATTGTATGCCATCTTCCCTCTTTTCGAGTTGATTGCATGAGGGTGTCAAAAGCATGAGTGCACTATAAAGTAGCACCTGCTGGAATGCTCCCCAGGGAGTGGAGAAAGTGCACAATATAGTGCGGAAGTGTATTAAATGGCCGAGTTGTACATAGTAATATTAGATGTAGGTCCCTCTGGGAGAACAGAGCAAAAAGAGCACTGAAGAGACCAACCTGGATAAAGATGACTACAAAAAAAAAAAAAAAAAAAAAAAAAATTGATCCATGCCTATGGAACTCCCTCGATCATTTTCTTTACAACACAGACAAATTTAAAAACTATATAAAGGGGCCTAAAGAGCTGTATTTTTAAGCAAATGTGCAGTCCATAATTACAGTGCACTGGTTGAGCGAATGTCTGTAAGTCTCTGAATCACGTTGCCTAACAAGTGCTGTGGATCAGTGTTGCACGTATACAAATTATTTGTTGTTCTCTTCTGGGCTTACATTACACGTGATAATAGATATAAATTAACTTTCCTTGTTTTCTACAATCTCAACAAGCCTACTACAGCTCATAAACTGTTTCTCTTTTTGAAGATCTATACAAAACATTCATTTCTGGCACGTAATAAATTAACTAATCTTGAGGTAACCAACAAAATTTGGTCAGTTGTTTTGTCTTTAACCCTATTCATCATTTTCCCCGGTATTTACACAGTACAAGAACTACATTTCATGCATGGCAAGTAAAATTATCTCCCTCTTGGAAGTAACACACAGAAATTTGTTCAATTTGTCCTCCTTCTCCTTGCATAATTTTCCTAGAACCTTTGACATGGTAGCTCACCTATTTGTACTGTAGTTCTTAGCACATTGAACAGTTTTTAACTGGAAATGCGCTATATAAATGTTAATTATTATTATTATTAAATATCTCTGCATCTTTGTTCTTGTCCACTGGCACAAGTTTTCACTGAAATGTCTTAAAACCGCTTTAAAATTTAGCAACACTGACGGACGCAAGTTGCTAACCAAAGTGTGATCCTTTTCTTTCCTCTTGTTCGTTGGATTCCATGATTTCTGGTGAACACCTTTGACTCGGTAACTCACCTTCTCCACTTCTTCCATTTCTATGCATCGTTGTTCTTGATCGCTGACATAAATTTCTACTGAAATGTCTTGAAATCGCTCAAAAAGATGGTGACTCTGACCAACACAAGTCAAACGTGTGATCATTTTCTTTCCTCATTTTCGTTGCCCTCCATAATTTCTGACGGACACGCACGCTGGAGTTCTTGCAATCTGTCGGCCAGCGCCTGACCAAATGTGAGTCTATACTTGGGGCTGTAGTGGTCAAGCAATGCGTAGATCGTCTCAAAGTACGGTGTGGACATGTCGTCTGCAACGGTGTCGAAACTGTGGCCGATGACCTGAAAGAACAAAATAAGAAACAAATTAATATAAGTTGAAGAAATCGTTGAATGCCTGACCGAACTTGAGTCTATACTTGGGGCTGTAGTGGTCAAGCAATGCATAGATCGTCTCAAAGTACGGTGTGGACATGTCGTCTGCAACGGTGTCGAAACTGGCCGATGACCTGAAAGAACAAGAGAGAATCAATTAATGAATAACTTGATAGTGTTCAAGTATAATGTTGCAATGTCACCATCTGCAAACGCCCCGAAAGCAGGAGGCTGATGTTCTAAAAAAAAGACAAAGAAGAAAGAAACTAATTAAACCTTTTTTGTTTTAAATTCAAGTATGATGTTGCCATTTTGGTACTTTGTAGGATTGGGAGTATGTGAAGCATGAGTGGACTGTAAAGTAGCACCTGCTGGAGTGCTCCCCAGGGAGTGGAGAGAGTGCACAATAAGTGCTGGATTGAACAATTTGTTTGCTTGCAACAACAAAAATCTGTCATTTGGAATAAAACTGTTTTTGAATTTATGAAATCTTATCATAGTATACCAGTTGGAGCATAAACAATATTTTTTTAAAGCATAGTCCTCCTTTTTGCATGGCATGGATCAGCAATGGCAGCATATATATTCATGTTGCTATGGTGACCCGTAATAGCTGCATTAAAGAGAAGAAACGTGGGATCAAGTAATGGCCTGCCAGCCGAGACAGATGATGTTCATCTCAAATTTTAATTGGAGCTCATTATAGAATATGATTCATGGCCATTTCTTCAGGTTAACTGCTTGCACGTATGCAATTTCTAATGTCTTTCAGTTAATAAGAAAATAAATAAATCATGGTTTTATGTCTGTTTTGATGAAACTGAAAGTCAGGTTTCTTTGAGATAATGTGGAGAAAATGGTCATTATGATCATCATCATTTCCATTTTATTGCCATTTTCAAACTCTGTGGATTATACAGCGTGTTCATACACAAACATTTTCATCCCTTATCATGTCGTATCGTTAGTCATGATTAAACCAAACTACCGCTTAGTTCACACACACAAAGCCAAGATCCCACAACACCTGGCTTCCAGCTGCCCCCAGCTGCATGAAACATCGTATAAGCGCGCAGTTTGCTACTGCGCAGTGTGTTGTCTTTTTTTCTGTCTGCGGGGCATTAAGTCTCGTATATAGCTAATCATGATTAAACGAGCGAGACGTTGTTCACACACGAAATGATACTGATTCTATAGTCAGCTCTCGTATGAAACGACGATCAAACCAGTGTTTCGTTAATCATGATTCGCTATACGTCGTTTCGTTAGTCAGCGTTCATACGTGTACACAAATTTCATCGTATAGCTAATCAGCAGCGGATTCTATAGTCAGCTGCTGATTCTTTAGTCATGATTAAGGGATGAAATTTTTGTGTGTGAACACGGGGTAAGACACACTCTTCACTTCAGTCTTCATTTCATCCTTCATCATATCTACCAGGTTGCTCACAGTAAAATAATTTGATGAATGCCATTTCAACAAGGTGAAATAAATCATTTTAATGGGAAAATAGCCAGAAATATAGCCTAAGAGTAAGAGGCCCGCCAAGACCCCAAAAGCGAACAAAATGTTAGTAAAATAAGGATTTGTGTGTGTTCCTTCTCAACGCTGTTAAGAGGCTTGAAACACAGTCAAACCTGTCTTAGTGGCCACATGTCTATAGCAGCAGAGCTGTCTATTAGTGACAACTAAAAGAAAGCCCTTGCAAAGAAAAACAAATGTTATGGGACCTACAGTCTACAGAGGTCACCCGTATACAGTGGCCACTTTCCCTTTAAGTTAGGTTTCCCTTTAAGTAAGGTGGTCCCTTTACACAGGTTTGACAGTGTTATGGAACATGTCTAAAGAGATCACCCCCATACAGTGGCCACTTTTCCTTTAAGTTAGGTTTCCCTTTAAGTTGGTCTCTTTACACAAGTTTGACAGTGTCATGGAACCTGTCTATAGAGGTCACCCCCATACAGTGGCCACTTTTCCTTTAAGTTAGGTTTCCCTTTAAGTTGGTCTCTTTACACAAGTTTGACAGTGTCATGGAACCTGTCTATAGAGGTCACCCCATACAGTGGCCACTTTTCCTTTAAGTTAGGTTTCCCTTTAAGTTGGTCTCTTTACACAAGTTTGACAGTGTCATGGAACCTGTCTATAGAGGTCACCCCCATACAGTGGCCACTTTTCCTTTAAGTTAGGTTTCCCTTTAAGTTGGTCTCTTTACACAAGTTTGACAGTGTCATGGAACCTGTCTATAGAGGTCACCAACATACAGTGGCCACTTTTCCTTTAAGTTCGGTTTCCCTTTAAGTTGGTCTCTTTACACAAGTTTGACAGTGTTATAGAACCTGTCTATAGAGGTCACCCCCATACAGTGGCCACTTTTCTTGTTTCCCTTAGCATAGGTGGTCACTTTACAGGTTTGACTTTCTAACCACCTTGTAATTATGCTATATATTTAAACCTTGTTTACCTCATCTCCCTCAGAGCATGGGGCAAATATTCATCAGTCTTAACCGATCAATCAACCCCAGACCACTGAAGCTGTCATTAGGGGTACATGGTCAGACTGGATGGAGAGGGGAGGGGGGTGTTGGAGGGGAGAGGGGGCAAGATTTCCTATACAGTGCGAGTCAAAAAAAACGAAACCGGACTTTGATAGCTTATAAATCCACAATTCTAAACATATTGGTGTCATGTTAAAGCTTGGGAAATTGACCATGGCTATACCACCAGGATCCTATATTCACAGATCACAGTGGCTAATTGATCAACACTAGCCTCTTCGCTCCTCCCCCTCTCATATTATGTATATGAAATCTTGCCCCCCCCCCCCCCCCTCCCCTCCCCTGCACTCCCTCTCTCTCTGGTTTGATCATGGGTTAAAGACATCCATGTAAAGTGTCTAACTCCACGAAAATTACTTTGAGCTTCCTCAGTTCTCTTCTGCCGTGTTGTTTAGCTTAATATGGTAAGAGAAGAATAAAATAGGGTTAGATTTTTTCAAATGTCCCTTCAGTATGAAGATAATTATCATTAAAAATCATTATTTCAAAAGCGTTAGCTAACGCTTTTGGATAAACGTACAATTGTCGTAGTTGTACACGCCCGGCCGCGGCCGGCGGCGCGCCACGCGATAACGAACTCTGGCGTGCGGTGTAGCCGAAACCTTCGGCCTTCGGCGGCCTAACGACCCGTCGCGACGGGTCGTTAGGCCGAGCGCGCGCAAATTCTGTACCGTCTGTGTATACACGTGTGCGGAATTCGTCAAACGGACGATTATTACTGCAACAAATCTACGGCAGGCCATCAGTATTCGGTGATAAAGTATGAACTCAATATTCGTTTTTTCCACTAGGTAAACAGTGGACGTTTTCTTTCAAACTTTCACAAATCTTCTAATTGTATTTTACAATGATATTGATATAGGATTGAAGTCTCAAATGTCATTTTGTGCAATATCTGACACTTTACATGGATCACTTTAATCACAGATCCCTCATAAAGCCTCAGTGGACATGGGTTGGTTAAGCCTCTCACGACTATTTGCGACTTTGCCCCCCACCCCCCACACACACCTCCCCTTCTATCCCTCTCGCCACAGTCTGTTTCATTTGACCATTGGCTGCTATCATCACAGGCAGGGGTCCCTGTCATTGTCTCAGTGACCATGGGCTGATTGACCCCTTCTCGCTTCTTTGCGAGGGGGGAAAGAGGGGGGAAGATCTTCATATGGGAGCAGTTGTGGTAATGCCCCCCCCCCCCCCCACCCCCAGTCACCACTCCTTAGCATCCCCATTGAGGGAACCTAATTATCTTTCCAATTAAACAGCTTTATTAGCTCCGCAGGACGAATATTAGATAAGGCCATAAATATGTAGGCTGTCCCATTACTGGAAAAGACAAGCATCATCAGGGGCTGAGGGAAGGTTTCACAATAATGCATCATGTTCCGGCAACATTGTCCCTTTATAAACGGAGAGTGACAGAAAAATAACATCCTGTAAAACCTCATTATTCAATTAAATTATATTCTACAATTAATTATCAGTAAAGGGAAAATGTTAATTATCAGTAAAGGGAAAATGTTGCTGGAGCATAAACTTAAGAAAAAGATAATCTTATTGACTTATAAAACCTCCTTTTGGGGCCAGTAATCCCTTTCAGCATACTGTCACATTAAGTTCACATACAACCCAAGAAGAGCACTTCACACTCAAATTATCCATCCAAAATAGTACTCATATTGCCTGGTAGAAAACCAAAATGTTTTGTTTTTAGAGCATATTGGGCTAGCTAGTGTAGCCTAAGTAGCCTCCCCATAAAAGTGGATCCTAGTTTACGTACACTATTATCAAGTAAATCATCCATCAAATACATGCAGTTATAAGTAATCCAGGGCTCGACACTATCACTTGCCCGGGGCAAGTAAAAATTGATGTCGGACAAGTAAAATTTCACAAATGGTCTAGTTTGGTTGCCCGACTAGGCAACTAAATTTTTGCTCAACTAGGAGAGAATAATGTAACTCTTTATGAGTAAATCTCATCTTTAGAAGTAAGCGGGCAAGAAAGTTTTCTGTTCGGGCAAGTAAAAGTTGAAAAGTTATGATTCTGCTTGCCTGAATGGGCAAGTAGAAAAAAATGTTAGTGTGGAGGATTGAGTAAACTAATCATAAAATTCTAAGATATTGCATAATTATATATATTCAACGTCATTTTACTTCCACTACCAAAATTGATAAGTGGAAAAATAAACTTGTTTATTTGAAAAGTCAATCATGTATTGCATTATAATTATAATATAAACATTCACTCCCAAACTAGATGTAGGCTAACAGAGATGGAATTTTGCGAGTAATATGATTTGTTTTATTTGCAAATACTAGTAAACAAAACTTGAACCGAATCCAGTGGTAAAATAAAAAGCATGTGAGGAAAATCTGTGGAAAAAAAACAAAGAAATACTAATGGAGTGCCCCCCCCCCCCCCAAATCAGTCCGACCACACTACCCATGCACTGATGGAAGCCTTTTAGTTTGTGTTCACCCAACCCATGCAATATAAACTGTACAATCACTGCACTCCTGACCCAACTGCATTTATGAATAAACCCCTGTGTGTGTACTGTGTGTGAGTACATTGTATGCAAAACGATGTGTGTATATAATCTGGGACCGTTTGTGTAGAGTGGGGGTGTGTGCAAGTTCAACCAATCACACTCTATGAACTGTAGTGTGTGTACATGTCTGTGTTGTGTGTACGTGTGTGTCTGTGTGTAATGCAATGTTGGGTGATCTAGTAGTTCTCCATACAATGTTCCGTGTACACTACTGCATGTAAAAACAACATATTGAGACTGACTACAACAGTATATTGGCTCTCTGTACTGTATTGAGCAGCCATATTGTGCTTGGGACAACATACAACACACAACTCTCCAACGTTTCTTGTGTAGCAGTCTCATTATAGCTTGAGCGTGGTTCTCCTGTTGTCAATAAAGCATCCGCTGCAACAACCAACAACTCAACAACCATTGGGCACAGAACATTGTCAACTCAATCATTGTACAAAAGATACTATTACTAGCGAGTTGGCTGTATATTGCCAATTTGCCGTATAGCTCAAGTCAGCCTGAATCAACAGATTGCTTGGGGAAAGAATAGAAAGGAAGATTAGTTACAGACAACGCCAGTCCGACACTTCATGTGCACAACTTCTTGAATTGTACTTGGCAGTTAACTTAGGTAAGTTTTCATCCAATATACATAGTTAAATATGGGTATAAAATGACCACCTAAATAAGCCAATTAGGAAACGTGGCCACTGTAGACAGGTGACCTCTATAGACAGGTTCAATAAAGTTCACTGTTATCTCTGCATGGGATCACTTTTGATGGCCACTATATAGGCAGGTTGGCTGCCATAGACAGGTGGCCACTAATAAAACAGTTTGGACTGTATTTATTCAGTTCAACCAGTGGTGTAGCGACAGGGGGGGGGGGGGGGGGGAGTGCCCCCCCGACAAAACATTAATAACAAACACCGTAAGAAAACATAGTTTCCAAATTTTCGGCCATAGGGCTTCGTCAGGGTTTCTTCGGAAACTATTTCCTATATATAATATACTGTATATAAACCCCCCCCCCCCCAAAAAAAATAAAATAATAATAATAATTTTTTTTTTAAATGATAATAATAATAATAAATAAATTTTTAAAAATAAATAAAATAAAATAATTTATAATAATAATAATAATGATAATAATAAATCAATCAATAAATTAAATAAAATTGAATTTTAAAAAATATGATAATAATTTGCCAAAAAATAAAAAGAAACATATAACACGACAGTTTATGAAAAAATAAAGAAATACATAAAGTGAGCCCCCTCCCCCCCCCCCCCCCCCCCCCAATTTAAATCAGTCCGATTGATATTAGGCCAAATAAAAAAAAAAACATGTTTAGCGTCCCCGCCCGCTTCCTTTTTGGAGGCCGCCTGCTTTTTCTTTTTTTTCTTTTTTTTGTGAAAAATCCGAAAAAATGTAATTTTTTTTTTTTTTTTTTTTTTTTTTTTTGGGGGGGGGGGGGGGAAAAATGATTTTGAAAAAGATCGTACATTTAATATAGACTCATTCGTTATTTTGGATAAATGGGTCAGTCGGCCATTTTGAAAAAAGTCGGCCATTTTAAAAAAAAAAAAAAAAAAAAAAAAAGGGCCTCCTCCTTCCTTTTTTCAAAAGAGCAGGACGCTAAACATGTTTTTTTTTTTATTTGGCCTTACTGATACTAGAATGGAACAGACAATCAAAATTCAACTACAAGAAAATACAGAATTTACATCAGTAAGGATCTCATCGTCTTTTTTCGTTGTTCAGCTCATCATAAAGCATCATGAAAATGGCCCTGAACTTTGCGGAGAATGAGACTCAACTCCTGATAGACCTCTACAGATCGCAATGCCAACATGTTTCTCTTAGCCCCAAAATTAATATAGTATATTAATTACTGTTGTTTTTTTCAGCTTGAGGCATCATGAAAATGGCCCTGAATTTTGCAGAGGATGAGACGCAACTCCTCATAGACCTCTACAGATCCCAAGAGTCCCTGTACAACAAGGACCACTACGAGTACAGTGCCAGATCAGTACGCAAGGTGCTCATCATGGATATCGCAGAGAAGCTCCACAAAACACGTAAGTAATCTTGATCAAAACAAAGCCATGGCTCTATAAACTAACTAGCCCAAATTCCCAGGGCAAAAATCTTTGATAATATCTCGTTGTATCAGGGCTTAAAGGGGTAGTTTAGTTTTGGTAAGGCTGAACTTTAGTACCCCAAACCGGGACAGTAACATTATAAACTAATAGTTATTACTCCACCATGCTCGAAAGGTATACAAAATTACAAACGACTATGTAAAACGCCCGTTATCATTCAAAAAGAGCCATTAAAACACAAGAGGGCGCTCTCTAAAAAGGCATTGGTTTAAACCATTTTTCATACAAAATTATGCATGTGATCTTTTATTGAAATAATGATTAGGTAGATAGATCATCAACAACTATTTAAAAAATGCTTTTGAAAATTTTTGAAAAAGTGTAAGCATTTTTTGAATTTTTTGAAAAAATCATCTAATTATTTGGGCCCCAAATAATTATAAGATCAGATATATTTATTGATATTTCAGCCGTTTCTGGACCGATTTTGACCAAATAAAGTTTATTCTGCAATTAAAATTGCATGTTCTCTCAAATTCGACACTCTGTTTTACATTACCTCACAAAAAAATTGTGATGTGCAGCGCCCTCTCTACCAAAACTAAACTACCCCTTTAAGAATAGTAAAATAGATAGAACCTGGACCTGCAAAATTACCTCAATACATCAGGTAATACGTGTGGTTTGCGGTTGCACCATGTATAAGGAGAGGATTGGTAAGTCCTAAGAAGGACTGTTGGTATTATTTCTAGGATAGTCCTAAAAAAGGACTGTGGTAGTCCTAGAAAGGACTGTTGGTAGTCCTGGAAAGGACTGTTGGTATTCTTTTTTGAGCTTATAGTTCTGATAAGAACTACAGCGCCGGTATAGTTATTGTAAGGGGAGGGTTGGTGGTAGGAGGGGTAATTCATTATAACTGTTATTATCAAGAGGTTCCACACTATAGGGCTCATTATAAAGAGAAGAGGTACTGTATAATCATCAGTACAATTTTTCAATTCTACATGTAACTAATTGGTTCCTTCAGGTAATGCAATCATGCATACTTGCCAACATTTGAATTTTGGAAAGAGGGACAAAATTGGCCGAGGGTCCAAAGTCGCAGCATAATTGCACAAGTGTGCGGGAAGTGCACATTGCAAGCACAAAGTCAATTGCGACAGGGGTCCAGGCCTTGACGTTTTTGAGTACCTATTAAATGCATTCTCGACCCATTTTTCATAATTCTTCCAAAATTACTAGGTAAGATTTGGTCAGATTTACGTTTAAAGGGGTAGTTTAGTTTTGGTAGAGAGGGCGCTGCACATCACAATTTTTTGTGAGGTAATGAAAAACTGAGTGTCGAATTTGAGAGAACATGCAATTTTAATGGCATAATAAACTTTATTTGGTCAAAATCGACCCAGAAACGGCTGAAATATCAATAAATATATCTGATCTTATTATTATTTGGGGCCCAAATAATTAGATGATTTTTTCAAAAAATTTTAATAATGCTTGCACTTTTTCAAAAATTTTCAAAAGCGTGTTTTAAATAGTTGTTGATTTAATCATTATTTCAATAAAACATCACATACATAATTTTGTATGAAAAATGGTTGAAACCAATGCCTTTTTAGAAAGCGCCCTCTTGTGTTTTAATGTCTCTTTTTGAACGATAACGGGCTTTTTACTTAGTCGTTTGTAATTTTGTATACCTTTCGAGCATGGTGGAGTTATAACTATTAGTTTATAATGTTACTGTCCATCAGGGGCGTAGACAACGGGGGGGATGAGGGGGATGCATCCCCCCCACCTCACAAGGTGGGGGGATGACGTGTACAATCATCCCCCCCAGGTTTTAGGGAATTATATATTTTTGTATGTATGTATCTGTATACGAGTGGGAAAGAAAACATTAGTTGTATGAGCTAAGACTTGTTAATTATAACGTTAACAAAGTAATTTATACATCCATTTTCAATTGTCGCTGCGCGCTTCGCGCGCTAACAGAATATCTCAGTTTGTTGTGTAACTTGCGTATGGTCTTGGGTGAGTTTTTTTTCTGTATACCGGGCCACGTAGTTCCAGTGTAGGCTGGTATTGCTCTGGCTGCTTGTGTTACGTGCACCAAATTGCACCATTTCAAGTATATTATATAAATGCAAAATCTTCTCCGTGGGTGGGGGATACCCCTTCCCAAACCCTCCCTATTTGGCTCTGCCCCAGCCCTCGGTAGCTTCGCCCCTCGGGACTCATTCTTGGGAATAGGCTAAGTTGTTAGATCATACATAATGTGGCGTATGGTGATGTTAGAACTGTGTATGACGCTAAATATAAATACAATATTTGTGTTTGTGTTGGGGTGCATATTCATTAGTGTGCCAATTATTTGTTTTCTTCGTGAATATATTTAAAGTTTCTGGTCGATCAAATCATAACACGCTTTCCCAGATACAGTCAATTTTAAAGGGGTAGTTTAGTTTTGGTAGAGAGGGCGCTGCACTTGTGAGGTAATGAAAGACTGAGTGTCGAATTTGAGAGAACATGCAATTTTAATGGCAGAATAAACTTTATTTGGTCAAAATCGACCCAGAAACGGCTGAAATATCAATAAATATATCTGATCTTATAATTATTTGGGGCCCAAATAATTAGATGATTTTTAGAAAAAATAAAAAAATGCTTGCACTTTTTCAAAAATTTTCAAAAGCGTTTTTTAAATAGTTGTTGATGATCTCGCTATTTAATCATTATATCAATAAAACATCACATGCATAATTTTGTATGAAAATGGTTGAAACCAATGCCTTTTTAAAAAGCGCCCTCTTGTGTTTTAATGACTCTTTTTTTTTAATGATAACAGGCTTTTTACTTAGTCGTTTGTAATTTTGTATACCTTTCGAGCATGGTGGAGTTATAACTATAAGTTTATAATGTTACTGTGCAGGTTTTGGCTACTAAAGTTCAGCCTTACCAAAACTAAACTAAACTACCCCTTTAAGCCCGAATTTCCTATCTAGGTATAAGCACCAGATTGCACAATTTCAAGTCTAAAAATGCAAAAGCTCCCTACCGTGGGAGGGGGGACACCCCCCTCCCACCGCTCAGTCACTTCGCTCCCTCGGGCTTGGTCGCTTCGCTCCTTGCAATGTCTCACTCTCACATCTGGCTCAAAGTTGGCAGCACTGTGAGTGTGGTTGGGCATGAGCCCCTACACACACAAAATCGTAAGCCTCCATAGGTTTTGCCCCCCCCCCCCCCCCAAAAAAAAAAACTGCTTCCGGCCCGCCTGGTCACGACCATCTTAACATCCAACCCCCCCCCCCCCCCCACTGAGCCACTTGGTCTCGAAATATTTTGGCAGGTGGTAACGGCCGCGAACAAATTGGTCTTGGTCCGGTGAACGGCAAATCATCCCCCCCAGGTGTAAGAACCTGTCTACGCCACTGCTGTCCAGGTTTGGTTACTAAAGTTCAGCCTTACCAAAACTGTACTACCCCTTTAAATGTTGTCTCTATACATTTAATAAAAGTTGATTTTCTTCTTTTTTTTTTAAATCGGGACGTCCCGATTTTACACTTCTAAAACATTAAAAAAACGGGACAATTCCGATAAATATGGGACAGTTGGCAAGTATGAATCATGGCGAAGATTGATGTCCTCCGAACACAGTTTGCTCTAGCCCTCAAGAAGGAGAAAGTCCACAGCGAACAGGGGACAGTCCAGCTCAGGGAATGGGGGTTCTTAAGGTGTCTGATTATAATGAGAATGATGATTTATAAAAGGGATAAGAAGCTTAGCAGTTTTCAGCAATAGTTAATCCTTTTTAAAATTGTGTATGTCCTTCCAGCTAATGCGATCATGGCCAAGATCGAGGTTCTCCGAACCCAGTTTGCTCTCGCTCTCAAGAAGGAGAAAGTCCACAGGGAACAGGGGACAGTCCAGCCCAAGGAGTGGAGGTTCTTCAGGGCTCTGCTGTTCCTGGAACCCCATATATCACCAAACAGACCCGTAGAGCAGTTTCAGCAATCTAGTTAACTTAATCCTTCTTATTAATTTATGTTTGTCCTTCCAGCTAATGCGATCATGGCCAAGATCGAGGTCCTCCGAACCCAGTTTGCTCTAGCCCTCAAGAAGGAGAAGGTCCACAGGGAACAGGGCACGGTCCAGCCCAAGGAGTGGAGGTTCTTCAGGGCCCTGCTGTTCCTGGAACCCCACATGACCAAGCAGACCCAGCAGGGCCGTAGAGGGTCAAGCCAGGTCCAGGACTACCTCGAGGTGAGACCTTTCATATCTAATACGACCTACAGATAAATCTTGCATTTTCTGGGCCTCTATTACGTTAAAGGTGAATGACAGTAGTGGGAAACGCCCCACCCCAAAAAAATGAAATGAATGCTCTTATTACCAACCATGTGAAAGAATATAATTTTACTAATATGGGATTATACAAATTTGGCCAGGAAACCGCCTACTAGTACTAATTGATATATTTGCAAAATTATAAAACTGATTTACTGTAAATCGTACCGCCAATGCAGTATCGCGCATACGCTACGTGCAAATGGCCTCGTGCTCTACACGTGGTCTTCACTATACGGGCTTGTCGATATCTCCAGCCCAGCGGCCATTGGATTTCTTCCGATATTTCTGTATTTAACGATGATTAGGTTCGGATTTTACCACACAAGCCCTTTTTAAATACTTATTCAACAATATAGGTCAATATATTCGGCTACTTTTCCAAAACTGGAATTGGGCTTTAACTTAACTGTGAGTACACTGTTGGCCCCTCCTAAGATGGGGACGGAAGGGTCGACAGTGAATGATAGAAACACCAAATACATTGGTCTAAGCTAAAACCAGTCATAGGGCACAGCATTACCGCTTGCCAAGGGCCTTGCAAAGCTTACTTCAGGTAAGCAAAACTGAATGTCAAGTCAAATATCTGGGTCAACTAGATTTTCAAACTGGGAACATTGACAGAATGAGCAAATCTTTCACTGTAGAACTAATATACGTTTCATTTTTGTCTGGGTGGGGGTTCTCCAAAATGAACACTGGAACCAAAATATTTCAGTAATAATTTTTGTTGTTAAATGATAAATTATATCAATATTCAAGAGCATTTTCCACTATTTCATGAATTATAATTGATAGTTACAAGTGCATTACTCTGAATTGCAATTAACATTCAAATTCAAAATCAAATTGTCTCTTTATTTTTAAAAGAATGGTGAGGGAGAGATGTACAGCGACCAGGATTACGAAGCGGAATTCCATCACGAGGTCCAGGACGACATCCCCGTGGAGACACACGATGCAACTCTTGATGAGCTGGAATTAAAGGAGGAGCTGGACATAAAGGAGGAACCCCTGGTATCGAGAATGCCGGGGAGACGCGCAAGGAAGCGGAGACGAGAACAAGACTCTTTTGATGACGATCAGTTCAGTTGGGCCACCCCTCCCAACCATCCAGTGAACCCTCCATCCATGAGCCCTGCGCTCTCTCTTCAAAACCCTCCAACGAACACTCCCCCTCCTCCTCCTCCTCCTCCGACAACAACGGTGGCAACGGTGATGACACCGGCAACGCCAATGCCTGAGGATGACTGTGATGCGTTTGGCAGACTTGTCACCGCTGAGCTGAGGGCCATGGGTCCTGCACAGAAACTCACCACAAAGCGTCAGATCATGTCCATCGTTTACGGCTACGGGATGGGGGATTTTCAAACTTGACAGGGCTGTAATAAACATGTGAACGTTTTCCAAAACTTGGAGCTTAAAACCTACAAGTATATTGGTCAGCCAGTGCAGAGACTCAGACTGAGCCCAACAACATAACAAGACATGCAACTTCAAATTTATACTCTTGAAAGACAATTCACTAGATGTACAACTTTAATAGGACTTACTTATAAATGTTTTGTATTTGTTTTCAGATGATTTAAGATCTAGAAACTTTATCTCCAGGTTTGAGATTTCATCTTCAACAGGTTCAATGGTTACAAAGTGTTGTTGACCATTTATGAAAAAACTTTGTTGAAAAATGACGGTTAAGATATTTTTTAAAAGCCCCTTTCTATTTTATGTAATGTCATACATGGCTAAACAAAAATAAGCACCATGCCAAAAATACTTAGCTTCAGGCAGTTCACGCCACTGATTTCATTCATGCAAAATTGTATTTGCCTGCTTTAGTGCTTACAGATAGTTTGTTATTTGTTGGCAGTTGCACTTGCACAATTATCACAGAAGTGATATTTAAGTGTCAGGCAATTATTATCTCACTTGTACGTTTTTGTTACCTGATTTTCTATCCTATAATTTTACATTGATGTTAAATTATGTATGTTGAAATATCACACGTTTTTATTTTCATTGAAAATCACCAGCTGGAATTCTTGTATGATTGGTTGTTTTAATTGTTCAATGTTTTTAACAATGATTTAAAATTTGATACAATTTCAGGGTTCTAAAGCACTCAACATTGTATTAATTGTGACCTTACACCACATCTACAAAGTAAATGGTTCACTCAGGTGAACCATTTACACGCAATATATGCAAATGCGCTGGAGATAACAATACCAGCCATTCGTACACTGTTGCTGGTTCAACAGTTGACCGCCGTGTTTTAGGACGCATCGGTAAGGAAAACGGACAGGAAATAATCATTTTATTTCTACATTTTGCGGTCTTCAAAACAACAAAGTCGGTAATTATTATCAAAGTATATGAATTGTGGATCACATAAACGAAAGTTTTTTTTGCATTTGCTGGTAAATTGAGGGAGAAATCAGCCGACAAAAAAAAAAATTTCCGTTGGATAGTGCAGCGGGCGGAAGAGGTTGATCTCCGCACAACCCTATTGTAATGAACCTATGTGTGCCTTACACCACAAAACGACCGTTATGTCACTCAGATAGTTTCTCTGTTATCAGCTAAAATAATCAAATTTGGTTTAAAATATGAGATTTAGGATTTTTGTATTTCCTGAATGAAGGTATCTTAATCTACCTTCTGTGAAATTTTGATCGTCAGAAATCATTTTTAAATATGTTTTTTCATTGAATAATAATTATCAGATTACAGCGCTTGAATGGATGCCAATCTTTGAAGTGGCCAGTTTCTCCCTTGTTTTAAATCTGCTTCAGCCATTTTCCAAATCTGAAGCGCTCATTTTCAGAGGGTTTGGCTTGTCTGAATATGACAATACCATTTTTAAAGGTAATGACTTCTACTGTTATGTCATGTGAAAATCAGCATTTATCATTTTCCCAGACTTATTGGTCATTTTGTGGTGTAAGGTCACAATTTGTGCCTCCTCATCAAAGCTCATTTCAATATTCTAGAATATTATTCACTGATGTTTCAAATCAATCCCCTAATCACATTTGTTTTCAAAACCTTTCTTGTAAAAATGTACAAAATAGTTACCGTACTTAAAATATATCACAGAATTCACATATTAAAGAGGTAAGGTACAGTTTTGGTAAGGCTGAACTTTAGTAACTAAACCTGGACAGTAACATTATAAACTAATAGTTATAACTCCACCATGCTCGAAATGTATACAAAATTACAAACGACTAAGTAAAAAGCCCGTTATCATTCAAAAAGAGCCATTAAAACACAAGAGGGCGCTTTCTATAAAGTCAGTGGTTTCAACCATTTTTCATACAAAATTATGCATGTGATGTTTTATTGAAATAATGATTAAATAGAGAGATTATCAACAACTATTTAAAAAATGCTTTTGAACAATTTTGAAAAAGTGCAAGCATTTTTAAAATTTTTTTTAAAAATCATCTAATTATTTGGGCCCCAAATAATTATAAAATCAGATATATTTATTGATATTTCAGCCGTTTCTGGGTCGATTTTGACCAAATAAAGTTTATTCTGCCATTAAAATTGCATGTTATCTCAACTTCGACACTCAGTTTTTCATTACCTCACAAACAAACAAATTGTGATGTGCAGCGCCCTCTCTACCAAAACTGAATTATCCCTTTAAGTGACCGGAATATAAAGTGCATAAAATTGAAATTTGGAAGCAGAACTAAAAAGCATTGATCGCAAAAATGTATGTCTAGATGTGAAACTAACTCACTTTGCTGCAGATGTATTATTTGTCTGAATTGCAAAATAAAATCTGAATTACAAAAGATCTGGATTGAACTTGCTGTTTTAACAATTACTTCAGGAGAGATTGCCACTCTAGTTTGTTTTGTTTTGTTAATTTTCCTAAAGCTGGTTGGAGGGGGTGGGTGATTGGTAGTATGTTGGTAACACAGCCCCCCCCCCCCACCCCCACATATATACTGCAGGGCTAGACACTCGCACTGGCCCGCTGGCCCGCTGGCCCGGGGCCAGTGAAATTATACTTTGGGCCAGCAAAAATGCGTATAGTTATATTTTGGTGGCCCGATCGGGCAAGCAGATTTTCAACCCAACTTGACAAAATTATAACAAATCTTGTTTTCTTCCATGTTATGCTATATAAATATCTATAATCACAGGTTTGACCAGGAGAGAATGATATTTTGAAAAGTAAAAAGTTTACACCAGAAAAGGGGAATACATTATTTCACTGGCCCGACCGGGCCACTGACAAAAAAGTTTAGTGTGGAGCCCTTTAGATACTGAAATACCTCAACTTCAAGTCAACTGGGAAACAAGACTTCAAAAACAAAGACTGATAACTCTCCATTTAGATGATCAACACAGATATTGATGTTCCATCTTCTGCATTTTCTACCAAGACCTACCCACAACATGATTACGACAAGTCCAAGCTATTTTCCAATTTTGTCTCACGTGTTACGCCAGCATAAATTTGCACAAATTAGTAATGAATTTCTAATTATCTAATATGATAATTAATTATCTAAATAATAATAACATTTAAATAATAATCACTGAGAGAGTTACTTGGTAGCATCTAAAAATCTATCCAAGAATTAATGTTTCATTAACCCTTAAACTTGTACAAAAATGTATAAGCTCTCTTTTTTGCTCTGATGTCCAACACGTTACGGACGCAAAATTCACAAAAAACGGATGCACTAGATACAATTTTGCATTGACCAACCATCTTGGCAAACTTTTAATCATGCTGTGAGGGTAGATAATGACCCATCCTCCACATACATTCACAACAAGACGCAAAGGGAGACAAATTTTGCTACCATGGCAACCTTGCACCTTCAACAGGCTTCACCCAGTCAATCTTCCCAGAAACCATCTAGCTTTGAAATGGCATATAGATCTCATTCAACAATCAAATTAAGAACAGTGCAGCATTCAATCTGCTCTCCAAAAAATAAATAAATAAAACAAATAACTCAACAGACAACAGTTCACAACACACATTATTCCTGCCAAAGTCATAACTTCCGGTTATAGTCCTCACTGGACCTTTAGAGATGAACACAAGGACAGGTACAGGATCCATAACTATAATCATAATTTATTAATTTATCCCTCAACCCTCTCTTTTGCAGTTTTGCCTTCATCATGCTCATCAATTGATCTATCCTATTGTAACGCTGTAACCGATCATCGGATCGGCATGCTGATCCGATGAAATCCACATAAATCAAAAATGGATGCAGAGCCAACATTTGCTATAAGTATAAGCCTATATATCCATAACATACACATTATATAAACATTAAATGTTAAGCAATTAAATTAAATCAAGCCAATAATGTAAACATAAAAATGATATTCTTTTGTAACGAGTTTTAAAAAGATCAGTCATCGCATCTGCAGCTGCAGCAGCAGGCAGTGACGTGAACTAGCGGGAGCGAAATCTGTGCTGCCCCGAACGTTTAGGCGATCACAGCGAGCGTGAATACGGAAGCACAGCCGCAAAGCAACGGGCTTCGCTGCTGTTTATAATGTGAGCGAAACTCACGCAGCTTGCACGCCGGAACTTCCCCGGTGAAATACTACTACGTATGGGGGTTACTCACCCGAAAACCTCGTACGGTGAGTTCAATGCAAAATGTGTCATTTTCCTTCGTTATAATGTTGAGATAGACAACATCGTCAGTCACTGGAAGCTTGCTGGATATAGCTACTTGCTTGACGGCAAATGCGACCTCCTGAACAGCGGCATCCGCCTCAATTTTCATCAGTTTTATATCACTTTCACTCAGTCTCACAGCGCGGTCTTTGTTGTTGTCTGCTGCCATTTTGCTGAATGTACACCGGCCCTTGTATGTCTTTGATGTACACGAACAACGCGGTACAATTAAAAATAGTACCGTACCTGGTATCTGATCGAATACGTGCAAGCACTCCACGAAAACGCACGGCGCAATGTTTTGTTCATGCAGCGCAGGGGTCACTGCCCCTACTCCCCTCCCCCTCCCCCCTTTCCCTCCCCCCCCCCCAAAAAAAAAAAACAACAACAACAACAACCTATTTTACACTTTTCACTTCTGAAGTTTGGGCATCATTATCATGAGTTCTGGAAAAAATCAAATTGTTAGTTGTCGCAAAATAGACCAACCGGGACACCCCCCCCCCCCCCCCCCCCCCCCCCATTTATTCACGTAAAATGTTTTCGGAATTCGAGTCACCAGAGATAATTATAGCTAGTTGTAGGGAGTTATAAATCTATGTTCAAAGCGAAGGCATTTGAATCATAGGCGTTCCCAGGGGGAGGCGGAGGGCTTGGGGTATGATCCCCCCCCCCCCCTTTTGACCCAAAAATGACTGTTTTGGGGGGTTTGAACCCCCCCCCCCCCTCCTTTACAACTTGTAGCTGGTCTCGAGACAACATTTTAGAGGTCTCGACTATCATGGTCTCGGCCTCGAAAATGTTGACAATTCTCGGTCTCGGCTTCAAAAATTTTCTACGGACCCCCCCCCCCCTTGAACAAATCCTGGGTACGCCACTGAATTGAATGCCCATGCAAAAACGTGAGTTTCTCTCTATTACCACTCAAGGAGGTGCTTTATTCAATTGGAACGTTATAATAATAATTATTCTTTCAGTAATTTGAATTTTAGTTGAAACACTGGTTCCAATGTTGTTGTGATTATAGTTACTCTATGGTTGTGACCAGTGGTGCAGATAAGGAAGGGACCTGGGGGAGGGGGTGTGGGGGGGGGGGGGGGGGGGAGACCGAGAGTCTAGCCCCCGGGTCCGAGCCCATCCTGTTTTGGAGCATGTTCCCGGCCGCCCCCGCTATTACTGAGGGGAAATTTTTTTGTTGGTGAAAAGGGAAAGACAGTCCTAATGTGTGCCCCTGCCCCCCCCCCCCCCCCCCCACTCAGGTGGTCATCTGTACCGCATGCGCGTTCCCGATTTTTGGGGAAAAGGGGTATATTTTAGGGGCTCAGTTCGGGGGGAAAATCCCAATAAAGAGTCGTTGAAATAGGGGGTCTTTTAGCATTTTTTTCCCGAAATATTTTTAATTAGGGGTAGTTTTCAAATCTGCAAGTGCTGAAATTGTGGACACTCTTCACCTCGGCACTCTTCCTTCATTTAGGGGGTAATTTTGCTAGCTTCCCTTCCAAAAACCTGTGATAGGGGGGGGGGGGGGGTGGGGGGGGAGGTAATTTTGCTGGCTTCCCTTCCAAAAGCTACTGATAGGGGGTCATTTTGATAGCTTCCCTTCCAAAAGCCCGTGATAGGGGGTCAACATCCTAACCCATTTCCATCCTTAAATGGGGTATCTCTAAGAATCTGGAACAAGCATAATATGTGTATGGTTGACTGCCTGAGTGGGGGGGGGGGGGGGGGGGGTGTGCCCCCTCCCCAATTAGTCTGCCCATCTACGCCACAGCTGAGAGTGATCCCCTGCAGAGAATGAACACTGTTATGAAAACTGTCTATTCATCTGTCCTTAGCCTTATGTTCAGTGCATAAACTCTGTATTTGAAATAAGTAATTATTTATTTCAAAATCGGGAATGGTGGATTTTGCTGTCAGGAGAGTATAAGGAAGAAATTACAAACTCACTCATCTTCCAAGCCCCCTGCATTACATTTATAGCAATTTTATATATATTATTCGCATTTAAGCTTTGAAAAGTGCTCTTTTATGATTTTTTAATGATTGTTTTGTTTTTATTACAGATGCACTGACAGAGGACGGTGTCTTCTAGATCAAAGTGCATTTTCCTAGAATTGAAGGCTGCCATCTACGTTAAAACTGCGTTATGTTCTTGGCAAACCAATGCAAAAATGATGATACGCGAAATGCAATGCATTGACTGACGTGTGTAATTCGGCCACCACGCAATGCATTTTGAAGCTGCTGTTCCATTCATTTGTACACGAATTTGAATGTTGACATTGTTTTGACCGTGCTGTTTTACAAATCGTGTTGAAAATAACAACCTTCCGTGACCAAGAATGGCATCAGATGAGAATTACTACCAACGAGGTTAATTCAAGGAGAATGTAAGTTGATTTTTTAGTTATTTTCTTTCAAATTCTTGAGAATTGATTTGGCATTCCATCATTCTTTAATTTTTTTTTTTTTCATTTGCACAGTTGAGTTTGTAATTTATTGACTAAATTTCTTTACAAAATAGTATTGACTATTGATTTATCATGTTCTCAGTCTCATTCTAGTTCGCAATTTGTTGGGATTATCCCAACATATCACTCTTGTATGTTCATAAATATAAACCCATAATTGAGAATGAGACGGTGATGATGATTGATGATCATTCAATGATTCATAACATATCAAAATCATGGATTCATGACAATTAAATTATAATAAACTGATAAAGGAATGATGAGTCAGTCATACTCCACAGACAGTCATACTCGTACATTCTGATACAATCATAATCATGATATTCTGTCGAACTAGTAATTACTCATTTACTGCGAACAAGCAAGAACGGGATTTACTGTGAACAAAATTTGTTCGCAGTATGGTTGAGAGACCCCCACATCGGCACCCTAAAACATTTCCGACAGTTTTAGACTTAAAAATCGTACAAATTTCATAAAACCTTACTCACACATTGAGAAAATGGTGCAGATTCCGATGCGATGATCAGATTTGCGATTTATGATTTATATTTTGAGATATCGACTTCGAACGCGCGCGTTGTTTTTTTGCTTCACGAGTTCGAAGTGTTTTTATTACCGGCGCCCCCTCAACTCTCATTGACAACGCACGCAACGCGCAACTCAAAATTTCTTGTGCGATGTTGGCATTATTTCACAAATTTCACAAAAATACTCGTAGCGGACGATAAACGCATTATTTCTCCTCGAAATTTCGACCAGTCCAGTTTCTAAGGGTAGCGCGCATCATCACTAAGTTAATCATCACATGCGCGATTTTTCACAACACGCGCAAAAACAAATATTACGCGGGGTGCCGATAATAAAAACAGTGCCGATGTGTAGTACACCAACCATATATAGAAATCCTGTTCGCAGTAAATCCTGTTCGTGCTTGTAGTAAATTTGTTCCAGCTTGATGGCAGCGTTTTCGCCAGGAAAAAATTTACCCGTGGCGCAAAACCACAAACATATATGTCGGAAAAATTACCCGTGGCGCATGTATTGCTGCTCTTCAAGCACGGGATGCCGCGCCGCAGGGGTAGGAGTAGGGCCGGGAGTCATCAGATATCGCCCAATTTCCCGTTGCCGGACTTTTCGGAAATGAAAAAAAAAATTTAGAAAATTGCCCAATGTTAGTGTAAAATTACATATTTTACCATATGAGTGGTTATTTTTAGCAAAATTATCGACTTGTTTGACAAATTGATCGACGCAAATTGAACATGTGCATCGAAAAAAAACCCTACGGAACACACACTAGAAGGTCTGCCAGAGTTTCGGCAGGCCCCGCGCTGCGAGAGAGGTAGCTAGCTAGTGCGCCAACTGCCTTGTAAATTGCACTCTTAAAAAGTGCCGAAAAGGAACGAAAATGCAAGATTATTACGATCGCACCTATTCTAGACTATCTATTATTTTACTTACATGTTTGCAAGGCTTTTAAAACAAATACGAGAACAATTACCTGCAAAACGGCACAAAAATGCACTGATAATCTCGATATAATTTTCTAACTCGCTCGGACGACGGACCAGATGAACTGAACCTAGCACACTTTTGTTGCCAATTTGTGAACGGGCCCGCGTAGACTACACTACACGTTATATGATATCGCTGCCCAGAAATTGGCAACGATCGCAAACGATCTGATTTTCTGCTATGTTCAATCGCTTACTGAAATTCTCGCTCGCGTAACAAGCGCTTGAGTGAATGTTTTACTTCGGAAAAAGTAATATTTTGCTAAAAACTGAGGTAATACTGAATATTCTGTAACTATTTCCGTAAATATTGTTTCATAAATCCAGCAAAGTATCGATACTTGTCATTTTATTGCCGTATAAAAAGATGAATTTGAGCGCGAAACACTGCATTTTTGCAGACCGCTGTATGAGATTCGATCGGATGAGGCGCAGCAGCGGTCCAACTGCCTGTGCTGGCCTGGCTGCCGCGCCCGCGGACGGTCGCCCGGACGGACGACCGCGCGGGCGAGGGTTGGGTGTACGGTGCGTGTTTCTAAAATTATATCGGAGATTTCCTCGTCTCCTCGAAGCGATTTAAGAGCGAGGATGCGCCTTTATTTGGCAATAATATTTGTTGTATTTGTGGAGACAAATAATCAAATAGGAATTATGAAAATGGTGTCTGCAAATATGGGGAAATTGTCATTAATTTATTGATTTTACACATGGCGGTATTATCTCATCAAAATTTTCGGGTGGCGCAAGTTTGAAGAATAAATTTACGCGTGGCGCAAGTTTGAAGAATAAATTTACGCGTGGCGGCACCGCCACGCGAAAATGGCCTGGCGAGAACGTTGCTTGATGGATTTCCATCGATATGTTGGTTATCTTCACATTAAAGCTCCACAGACAAGAAAACTGCCTCAAAATTGTGTTTTACGGCAAAACTATAATAGTAGGCTTAGAGAATTTTGGTCGCTAACTTCATCCCTAACCCTAACCCTAAATTTGGTGGCTAGTAGGCTTGGGCGGTTCTGCCCCAGCTTGGAGTCGATTCCGGTTCCATACCCATGTCTCACTTCTGAGCGGAATCGGTTCTCAATGAGATCGTACACATAATTCATACCTGCAAAATCACACAATCATACCCTCTGTGTACATGGGAAGTACATCGGTTCCGAGCGAGAGATAACTGAAACCATTAGTACAATGGTGAACTTTCTAGTAGCGCTATACCGCGTAAGGCAGGTACAATTGCAAGTACCAGTTACAACATTCAAATAGAATTTTCTTACCTGATATATTAAAAAGTTCGCAAACAGCGACATAAACAGCACATCGCCACCACATATATCCATATCGCGAGCATTGCATGCGGAGTTTTGCTTCGCTTGCAATGCTATGCTGCATACACGAACGTACATGCTCGTATGTTCTGTGAGTCATACTTCTATATATGGGCATGGCCGACAGCGCACATGTACTGAAGTACATGTACACGTCTAGTCTATTGGCGCACGCGCCACCGTCGTTTTCTTGAAATGATTTAAGACGGGAGAGACGAGGAAAGACTGTCTGTGCAGTGTGCGAGAGACGAGGAGAGTGTGTCTGTGCGTGAGACACGGCGGTTTCATGCGTTCAATAAGTAAATGATGCCGGGCCGCGCTATTTAGTTTGCGTCTATTCCGATTATGACCGAGGAGAGTCGGGATTAGAGCCGACTCTCCCCTTCTCGCGAGTCAATAGACACAGAATCGGTTACCCGGTTCCACGCTATTCAAGAATCGAGGGCCGATTCCCAATTCTGGAGTCGAATAGAATCGGGTAATCGGTTCTCACGCCCAAGCCTAGTGGCTAGTATAGGTCAGATTTAATGGCTTATAGGTCAGATTTAGTGGCTATAAGTTATAACCCAGATTTAGTGGCTAAGCCTATGGTTAGATTTAGTGGCCAAAGCCTATAAGTTAGATTTATTGGGCAGTACGAAAATTGAAGTTAGCGACCAAAATTCTTTAAGCCTACTAAAGTATTGTTTTGCCTGTTTTACTGTATCTAAGGTAGATTTTCATGAAGATTACTAATAAAAACATATTTTCCTCGTGGTAAAACCCAGTAAAATAAAAAAAAAATCAACTTGTAAATTCACTTTAGTAACCCCTGTAAAAAAATTGAGTCCGGGCGAAGAAAAATGACGTCATCTTTGTGACGTCACAAAGTGACAATCGCAGTTTAGCTCGGTCATAGACGTACACGCTGAGTGCAATACTCACGTTGACAGAGACTATTATTTAGATTTTTTTTCAATATTTGCAAACATTTGTTTAAGTTTATATCATGGACGATCTACACTTAGATGTGTTGCTGCATCCTGCTACAATTCATTTCTTAGGCATTTTCTGTTAAGCATCAATTTTCAAGCAAAAACAAGTTTGTTTTGCATGTTCTGCATGTAAGCCATGCACGTTCATCCGTGTTGTGGTCTTCTTGTGATTTCATGACCCGGGTGGCACGTGCGCACATTCGCGCTCCTCTATAAATAACTTTTTTAGGAGCATGGAACGCTGATGCGAAAAAAAGCAAAAAAAATGCATGGAATTTACCTTTTTTGCCCAACTTAAGGATTTCTTTGAAAAAAAGAGTGTGGTATATCAATATAGCTTATAGGCACATATTTAAAGAGCATAAACCTGAATCAAAGCCGGGATTTCACTATACCTTTAAAACCTAAAATAACAGATGTATTTATTATATCGATGGCTTATTCGCGCTATTGTTCGCATTAGTTCGCGCTAATTTGTAGGACCGATTTTTACAGTCAAATAATTTAGATGAATTTGGCTGAATTTTAAACGATTATTTTGTTATCATTCTTATCAAAGGCATGTTTTCAATGTTGTGACGGACAACTATTCAACACACCACCATGATCATCACATCAGGGTACCGAAAAGGATAACTTCTGTAGATTTTTTAGTCTTCTTTACATGTCATTGATTGTTGCTACTGTACGTCTATTTTAAACTATAGTGGTGCATGCATTGAAGCTTAGCAGTTTTGAATCTTTTGATTCCACCAATGACTGTTTATAAAATCTAAAAGTATTTTTTAATTATCAGCAGTTTTTGCTTCCCCGTGAATTCTCAAAACTTAAGTATTTTAAGCATCTCCCCCCCCCCCTTTTTTTTGGTTCTTGAAAGAATTTGTTGTAGACTAGTTCAGAAGAACGTTTTGTTTGTATGAGACATGAACGAGATTACGAACATTGGACCTTTATCTTCATAATCCAGAGTCGATTGGGTTCGGATGGCAGAAATATCTGCATTTTTTTAGCACCAGCTTTGTGATAGTCCAAACGATTTTGGAGTGTGAAATTGCTGATGTACAATGTATACAGTAAGCCCCTTGATTTGCAGGGGTGCTGTTTACCAACAGTGCAAGTGCCCACTCACACACTCGCACTTGAGCTATTACTAGTATACAGTGGACATCGGCAATTTCACACTCTAAAATCTTTCGGACTATCACAAAGCTGTTGCTTAAAAAGTTTTGATATTTGTTGCCCATCCGAACCAAATTTACTCTTGATTGTACAAATTTAGATAAATGTCCCATGTTCTGAAACACAGCAAAAATTAAGGTACAGCTCGGGTACGATTTTCTTGATGTCTTCCGTTGGCAAAACCAGTCGGAACAAAATGCATATCTTTTACTCGAAACGTTTGTAACTTTGTATTGCATCATGTAAACAACTGTCCGAATGATAAATGTTACATACATGTCTCGTACAATTACAAACGTTCTTCTAAACTAAGTCCAGCTCTAGACCGTTCACTTAAATGCTCAATAAAAGGAGCTAAAATCAGTTTTTGTTTAATTAAAGGATGTTTCTTAAAATTGAAGATTCCAGAAGAATTCTTTAAATTATGTATTTTCTCTGCTTTCTTTGTTCTTGACAATTATGTTTGTAGACTAGTCCAGTCCAGACATACGTTCAGTGAACACAGCACCAGTAGCTCACAGAAGCGGAACAACGACTTTGTAAAGAAAACCCCAGTATCAATACGTAGCACCCATTCACACAGAGAGGCTGAAGTGCATGGCAGAAGGCTACTCAGATAATCGTGGTTCGTCGAGCGAGGGCGGTAGACTCGACGAGTCGGATTGGAGAAATGTACCCTGGCATCCTGGTAGAAGGTGTGTAAACAAAAATATTAAACAAAATTTTGTGTACATTATTTTATTTGTTTAGCTTTTTCAATGTAAGCCCCTGGGCCAATTTATTTCATTTTCAAACGATCTTTCATCACTATTTTGTTGTCATCTGGGAAATAGACATTATTCGTTTGGGTTTTGGGCTGGACATTGATTTCAAATGCCCTCTGTATAATGTGTGCACACTTACATACTGTACATAGTTCTACGTAACTAGTATTTTCTACAAGTTATAAATGCTGATTTAACAAACCCACAAAAATTAATTTGAAGTGAGACTGTAAATTTATGCGTTTTGCATGCATGTATTTGTATGACTGATGAAAAGAAACAAAAAACAAATGTTTTTTGTGCATGATTGTAACTTAACTTTGCAAACTCTTGCATAGAAATTTGTTAAAAACCACCCAAGTTTTGTTCTTTTTGACAAGTGTGCCTTTGCGCCTGTTGTGATCCAAAGTGATGTTTTTCTCTCACAGACTCCCACTAACCCTGGTCACCCCCCCCCCCCTCAAGTGACGTTTTTCTCTACCAGACTCCCACCAACCCTGGTCACCTCCCCCCCCCCCCCCCCCCCCCCCCCCCAATGCCAAAAACGTACCTTTACAATCATAACATTTGTTTTTTTAAATGCCTCCATGAATTTTCAGAGTTCAATGCAAAATATTGTAGAGTGATGTCTTGATGCAGGCTGTCCATCTGTCTTTATTGAATAAAATGTTCCTTGCATGTATGAGCTTGTAAAGTTCTTCTTTGTGATTTCTCTCCCTTTTCCCTTTTAAACAGGTTTCATGTTAATCTATTTCCCATTTTGTAATTGTTGTTGTTGTTGTTGTGGCTGTTGATGTTGTTGTTTTTGTTGTTGAAGTCTAAAATATAGGTATTCTTCTTATTTGTACATAATCTTTTTAAATATTTTTGTTTAATAGTAAATATATAATCCATTGCGGATATAGTATCGGAAATAATATCGCTAATGATATTCGCTTGTCTCGCAATGTAAAACTAGGAATCTAAACGATCACGACGTTTCGTATGCTACTGCAATACTTTGTCAAATGATAATATCGAATGTAGACACTCGGCTTTTTATGCTCTACCGTGGCTCCAAACATCACAATCTCGCATGAGCGATTGCGTTCCTGATAGGTCAACAACGGAACCCGCTGATTGGCCGGTGCACACGGGCAAACAACCAATCAACGGAACACTGGATCGGCCCGCCTAACGAAACAGCGTACGATACGTCGCCACGACACTACCCCGAACAACCGGCCCACAACGGTTGATGCCAAACCCACGGCAGAACCCCCCTAGCCACCTTCTCGCTACAACGCTCATATCTACGTATCAATTTCAGGGCAGGGTGCCCGTATGTTCAATCAATAATAGTAAATATATAATCCATTGCGGATATAGTATCGGAAATAATATCGCTAATGATATTCGCTTGTCTCGCAATGTAAAACTAGGAATCTAAACGATCACGACGTTTCGTATGCTACTGCAATACTTTGTCAAATGATAATATCGAATGTAGACACTCGGCTTTTTATGCTCTACCGTGGCTCCAAACATCACAATCTCGCATGAGCGATTGCGTTCCTGATAGGTCAACAACGGAACCCGCTGATTGGCCGGTGCACACGGGCAAACAACCAATCAACGGAACACTGGATCGGCCCGCCTAACGAAACAGCGTACGATACGTCGCCAGGACACTACCCCGAACAACCGGCCCACAACGGTTGATGCCAAACCCACGGCAGAACCCCCCTAGCCACCTTCTCGCTACAACGCTCATATCTACGTATCAATTTCAGGGCAGGGTGCCCGTATGTTCAATCAATAATAGTAAATATATAATCCATTGCGGATATAGTATCGGAAATAATATCGCTAATGATATTCGCTTGTCTCGCAATGTAAAACTAGGAATCTAAACGATCACGACGTTTCGTATGCTACTGCAATACTTTGTCAAATGATAATATCGAATGTAGACACTCGGCTTTTTATGCTCTACCGTGGCTCCAAACATCACAATCCCGCATGAGCGATTGCGTTCCTGATAGGTCAACAACGGAACCCGCTGATTGGCCATGAGCGTTGTAGCGAGAAGGTGGCTAGGGGGGTTCTGCCGTGGGTTTGGCATCAACCGTTGTGGGCCGGTTGTTCGGGGTAGTGTCGTGGCGACGTATCGTACGCTGTTTCGTTAGGCGGGCCGATCCAGTGTTCCGTTGATTGGTTGTTTGCCCGTGTGCACCGGCCAATCAGCGGGTTCCGTTGTTGACCTATCAGGAACGCAATCGCTCATGCGAGATTGTGATGTTTGGAGCCACGGTAGAGCATAAAAAGCCGAGTGTCTACATTCGATATTATCATTTGACAAAGTATTGCAGTAGCATACGAAACGTCGTGATCGTTTAGATTCCTAGTTTTACATTGCGAGACAAGCGAATATCATTAGCGATATTATTTCCGATACTATATCCGCAATGGATTATATATTTACTATTATTGATTGAACATACGGGCACCCTGCCCTGAAATTGATACGTAGATATGAGCGTTGTAGCGAGAAGGTGGCTAGGGGGGTTCTGCCGTGGGTTTGGCATCAACCGTTGTGGGCCGGTTGTTCGGGGTAGTGTCGTGGCGACGTATCGTACGCTGTTTCGTTAGGCGGGCCGATCCAGTGTTCCGTTGATTGGTTGTTTGCCCGTGTGCACCGGCCAATCAGCGGGTTCCGTTGTTGACCTATCAGGAACGCAATCGCTCATGCGAGATTGTGATGTTTGGAGCCACGGTAGAGCATAAAAAGCCGAGTGTCTACATTCGATATTATCATTTGACAAAGTATTGCAGTAGCATACGAAACGTCGTGATCGTTTAGATTCCTAGTTTTACATTGCGAGACAAGCGAATATCATTAGCGATATTATTTCCGATACTATATCCGCAATGGATTATATATTTACTATTATTGATTGAACATACGGGCACCCTGCCCTGAAATTGATACGTAGATATGAGCGTTGTAGCGAGAAGGTGGCTAGGGGGGTTCTGCCGTGGGTTTGGCATCAACCGTTGTGGGCCGGTTGTTCGGGGTAGTGTCGTGGCGACGTATCGTACGCTGTTTCGTTAGGCGGGCCGATCCAGTGTTCCGTTGATTGGTTGTTTGCCCGTGTGCACCGGCCAATCAGCGGGTTCCGTTGTTGACCTATCAGGAACGCAATCGCTCATGCGAGATTGTGATGTTTGGAGCCACGGTAGAGCATAAAAAGCCGAGTGTCTACATTCGATATTATCATTTGACAAAGTATTGCAGTAGCATACGAAACGTCGTGATCGTTTAGATTCCTAGTTTTACATTGCGAGACAAGCGAATATCATTAGCGATATTATTTCCGATATTTTTGTTTATTTCCATAATTCCATCCCCCACTTCTGAGTTTGTGTTCATGTGATTATCTTACAAAATGTTTTGTCTTTACTTCATCAGTTCTTCCCCTCATGTTATTTTTTCCCATGGTCATCCCTCTAGTACTTACACTTATACATGTGATTAAGCCTGAGTCATATCGGAATTTTTTTGTTCCGGAATCCGTCAGTGTTGTGCCGGTCGGAATCCGGTATTCCGATAAAAAAAAACCTGCCAATGAATGATACGGAACGAACACGCACTAGAAGGTCTGCCATAGCTTCGGCAGCGCAGGCAGGCCCCGCGCCGCGCTGCGAGACAGGCCAACTCAACTGCCTTGCATTTTTCAAGTTGCACTCTTAAAAAGTGCCGAAAAGGAACGAAAATGTAAGATTATTACGATTAAGATCGCAACTATTCTCTTATTTTACTTATACGAGAACAATTACCTGCAAAAACAGCAACAACAAAAAATGCGCTGATTATATCTCGAACATTTTCTAACTCGCTCGGACCTGCATGAACTGAAGCAATTGTACAACGACACGAATAAGTCAACACTAACACTTCACTTGTATACTTTGCGTGCAGCTTATCGGGTCTTTTTTCTTACGCGAGATATCCATCCGCCGGGAATTGGGGAATTCCCCAATTCCCGGCGGATGGATATCTCGCGTAAGAAATGAGACCCATAACCTGCACACAAAGTATATGAGTGATATGGCGGGCTGTATCGGAGCATTAGTTTACTAACGATAGAGGGCGGACTGGATGTCAACGTTTGAGAATCGTTTAATCCATCTGCAGTATTACGTACATGACTGTGGCATGATACACGTACGGGTGACATGGTACGGCGCAGCTCTGACTGATAGCAGCTAGCTGCGGGCCGGGGCGCGCCGGGGTAGCTAGTCTACGACGTCGATCGTATGCCGTACTCGCCGCACCGCGCGCTAGATCGGCTGTCATAATAAACGCAGCGGATTTCTTGTCGTTGTAAGTTGCATCGTCTTTCTTGTACTTTTTTGTCATTTGTTTTCTTCTGATAGTTTTCTACTACAAAATATGAATTTTTGAGGAAAAAGAGGTTTTCCGCGATTTTCATCGGAATACCGGAATGGAGAAAACCAAACCGGAACACGCACACACCGGACGGATTCCGGTATTCCGTCCGTTCCGACCCAGGCTTACACGTGATTATATTCCCATGGTCATCCCTCTAGTACTTACACTTACTCATACATGTGATTATCTTCCCATGGTCATCCCTCTAGTACTTACACTTACTTATAGTGATTATATTCCCATGGTCATCCCTCTAGTACTTACACTTACTTCATGTGATTATATTCCCATGGTCATCCCTCTAGTACTTACACTTACTTATAGTGATTATATTCCCATGGTCATCCCTCTAGTACTTACACTTACTTCATGTGATTATATTCCCATGGTCATCCCTCTAGTACTTACACTTACTTATACATGTGATTATATTCCCATGGTCATCCCTCTAGTACTTACACTTACTCATACATGTGATTATATTCCCATGGTCATCCCTCTAGTACTTACACTTACTCATACATGTGATTATCTTTCCCATGGTCATCCCTCTAGTACTTACACTTACTTCATGTGATTATATTCCCATGGTCATCCCTCTAGTAAACACAATACATGTGATTATCTTTCCCATGGTCATCCCTCTAGTACTTACACTTACTTCATGTGATTATATTCCCATGGTCATCCCTCTAGTACTTACACAATACATGTGATTATCTTTCCCATGGTCATCCCTCTAGTACTTACACTTACTTCATGTGATTATATTCCCATGGTCATCCCTCTAGTACTTACACTTACTTATACATGTGATTATATTCTCATGGTCATCCCTCTAGTACTTACACAATACATGTGATTATCTTTCCCATGGTCATCCCTCTAGTACTTACACTTACTTCATGTGATTATATTCCCATGGTCATCCCTCTAGTACTTACACAATACATGTGATTATCTTTCCCATGGTCATCCCTCTAGTACTTACACTTACTTCATGTGATTATCTTTCCCATGGTCATCCCTCTAGTACTTACACTTACTTATACATGTGATTATCTTCCCATGGTCATCCCTTTAGTACTTACACTTACTCATACATGTGATTATCTTCCCATGGTCATCCCTCTAGTACTTACACTTACTCATACATGTGATTATCTTCCCATCGTCATCCCTCTACATCTAGTACTTACCTTATACATGTGATTATCTTTCACAATGTTTTCTTTATATCCATAGTTCCATTACCAATCTGTCCAGTTTCGTTCCATGTGAGTACGTAATATAATAGTCAAACCTGTGTATAACGACCACCCAAGGGAAACAATACAATTGTCCACAGGGTGACCTCTATAGACAGGTTCCACCACAACACCGTTTTTCTCTGCAGGGGAACACTTGGTGGCCACTAAGGCTGTAGTAAGTCGGTTATTTGGAAAACCGGTTAACCGACGGCAAAACCGGTTAACCCAACGGGTAACCAAAAAAAAAACGAAACAGTGAAAATCAAAACGTTTTTGCCGATGCCGGTCGGTTAACCGTCGTGTAACCGTTTCACTACAGCCTTAGTGGCCACTATAGGCAGGTTGGCTGCTTACTATAGACAGGTGGCCGCTAAAACAGGTTTGACTATATTTCTCCCCCTCCAATGTTTATATAGCAGGTGATGGGTAAATCTCTTGGATAAACTGTCCTTGCATTTATATTTTATAGCATACAGGGTTTCTAAGCGCTGTAGTGTTATTATTACCCTTGGTCAACAGGTACAGATCAAATCCACGCAAATATCTTGTGCACCATCTTAACTCCCTGGGGAGCATACTAGCCCAAGCTGCTCAGGGCGCTACAGGCTAATTAACACCCAACCAAGTACCAATTTGTACTCCTGGGTAGAGAGCAGCAATGAGGATTCAATGTCTTGCTGAGGGACCCAAATAAGTGCGAGGGCATATAATTTCAAATATGATTTTCCAGTGCTGAGTAACAATTGTATTTTAAAATTTATATAGGGCCTAATATGATTGACAGATCTCTATGAAGCGCTTTTAATACATTATAACCCAGGGCATGGGATTCAAAAGCATACCACACCATTGCTGGGATCTGTGATGACTTCTGTTTCACAAACGGCTTGCCACGCCTTCCGATCTTGTCAGTCTGTTGGCTTTGGTCAGGGAATCGAGGGGTCATGGAAATCAGCGAACACACTTACTCAAAATCAGTCTTTGCGGGTCATTGAAAAGTCATAGAATTATTGGGTTTTTTTTTTTTTTTTTTTTAATACAAAGTGCAGGAACCCTGGTGTGTCTATCTGTCTGTCTGTCTGTCTGTCTGTGTGCATGTCTCATCTACATGTACATGTATGTCTGCCTGTCTGTCTGTATCTGCGTGCCTGTCTCTCTTACCCTATTTATGTTTGTCTGTCCGTCTGTCTGTCTGTCCCCCTCCCCTTTCATGGCTCTTACCTCTTTGGGCCAAATTCTCATGAGAGGGATTTTTTAGTCCATTTAAATGATATAAACAAATATGGACACCATTAATGTTGTATTTTTCTGTTACAAATAAAAGACAATTAGACAAAATGGAATGCTATATTCAAGAATAAAATTAGACAAAGTTATTGGTTGTACAGACTAACAGAACCTTCTTGGCTCCCTCGCCTTGAATGCATCTACATGTATCTTCGCACCTGTTCTGTACCTTTTTCTCTGTCCACCTGTCTCTCTAGCCGGTCACCCATCCAAGATAAATTTTAGTGCTGTAAACTTATTTTCTTGGCTCCCTCCACCCGACTTATTTGATTCTGTACCTCTAACCTAAAACTCGTTCTGTACCGCTGCTTGTTCCGAACTTCCTGAGTTCTCTCAACATCTCCCCTATTTTCCCTTCTCTGTCCCTTTTCCCAGAGCTTACTGTAATCTCAACATAAATGTACAACTTTATCAACTTTCTTGCTCTCACCCCCCCCCCCCCCGTCTCTTTTGAGTAGATCTTCACATCTGTTCTGTACCCCTGCTTGTTCCAATCTTCCTGCAAATTTCTCTATATCTCCTACATTTCCCCTTCCCGTCTCCCTTTTCCCCTTCCCAGAGCATGCCCCCCCCCCCCCTCCAGGCTTCCACCTTCTCGACTCATTTGAGGCTCTTTCCATCTTACTTCGCACACCTGTTTTGTACCCGTGCGGGTTCCAAATTTCCTGATATTTTCCACCCATTCACCCAGTCCCCTGTCTCTCTAGCCTGTCGCTTGCCCAAGAACTAAGAAAACTAATTTCAACTTTCAAGTTAGGGTTAACAAATAGAAGTTACAAACTTTCTTGTCCCCCTCTCTTTTGAGTAGATCTTCACACCTGTTCTGTACTAACTTAGTTCTAAACTTCCTGACTACATGTTTGTATTCTCTCTCCCCCATTTCCTCTTCCTATTCCCCTAGTCCCTTTCCCAGAGCTAACCTCAATTGACGTTACATGTAGTATTTTATAAACCGTCTTGCCCCAACTCTTCAAACTAAATACAGGTTTCTACAAGATCTGTCTGTCTCTTCACCTGTTCTGTACCCCTGCTTGTTTTAAACTTACTGCTATTCTCCCCACCATTTCCCCTTCCCAGCCCCCAGCCCCCAGTCCCCCCTTCCCAGAGCAACAGTAGCCTCAATTGACGTTGCATGTAGTTGCAGTAGTCGCCTCACACTAAATTTCTCTTCCTTCCTGTCTAATACTTGCATGTATCAAGCTACTGTTCTGCTCGCAAGGCAAATTATCAACTTCCACTTGTATTTTTAAAACGCACTCTTATACTCCTTGTACAACTTATTCATGTTACTGGTGGCTATCATTTTGTTGAGCTAGAGTATGGTATTGTACCTATTCAAGAGTCAAATCGCCTCCAAAGGAAATAGTTTAATCACCTTTCTATTAGAAATTGTTGTTACTGTGTGTTCTGAAGTTCATAGCAGACATGTAAGTATAATTGTGTATAATTGTAACCTGGAATTGTATTCATTTCTGGGTCTTCCTCAAATTTAATCATGACTTTGAGAAACTTGTTGATGGTCACTGTAAATATGTCACATTTACTCATGATACTCTGGTAACATACATTGTAAATAACCTTACTTGATACTCTTTCTTTCTATTTCTGACAGAAGTCCAAATCTGCCACTTGCCATTTTCTTGCCATGGTCCTCTAAATTTGACATTCATGAAGTTTTACTGGCACAACATCGATTTCATCAAATTTTACTGGCCGGACATAACATTTTACTGGACCTGGGCCATAGTACCAGTGTCGAGCCTGACTGGCATCAGGGAAAACATTAAAACATTTTTTTTTTCACACTTGATTACATCAGATTAATACTCCAAACATTGTTTGAAACTTTGTATAGAACTTTGTCAAATTACGACTGCTCTATTATGATTTTCCGGGGCTCTTTTTGGCATTTTGTGGGATAAATTTCCCTGAGGCCCTGTGTATTTGTTTACTGATTGGCATTGAAAGTAAATTAATGTTAAGTATCCTGTCTCGTTCACAGGAGCTCCTACCCTCAAGTGGGTCGTCCTTCGTCAACAATGACCAGTGACTCCCACCAGGCCAGCGTCAACGCCCGCCCGCAGGTTGTGGAAGTCGACATCGACCTCGATGACTCCCCCACCCACTCGTGCCTCAAAACGCCTTCGTCCTCCGCTTCCAGCAACAACGCAGCTTCTGCCCCGACACCGCCGACCTCTGCTCTCTCTACGACCACCACATCCACAACATCCACCAACTTGGCATCTATCCTAAGCGCGATAACCCCGGCCACCATTGCTGCACCTATTTCGAGCTTGGCTGTCTCGGGTGTGACGACGACAGTGAATACGAACGCGTCAATGATGACGATGCCGACCACGGCCAACGAAGGGAAGAGAGTGCTCCCGCCCACCAACGTTGCCTCGGCTACCATCACCATCTCTTCAATGAGCAACTCTAACCCGAGGAACAGGAGATTGGATTGTGGTAAGGGAATGCCAGAAATTAATCTTTTTGTTGTTGTATTGGCCCATTCTGGCAAGTAAAATTAATGCTTCTTATATTTTAGAGGTCCGAAACGTAAATCTAGTGGCCCCAAACAGAGAAGAACACTCTTCACTGCACAACCAAACACAATGCTTGGAATGCTATTTTATGTGCTCCATAAAATATTGCCCATTATTATTGTTTGATTTATTTCCAATTTGTGTTCCCATTTTTCTTGATCAGGTTTGGCTAGAAACCTTGTAGGGCCAGGCAGACTGGCAGACAGAGTCACACTCATAGTGGAGAACACTCGCTTTGTGGTCGATCCAACACTCTTCACTGCGCAACCAAACACGATGCTTGGAATGTTATATTATGCGCTCTATAAATATTGTCCATTATTGTTTTAATATTGTTTGACTTATTTCAATTTTTTTTTTACATTTCTCTCCATCAGGCGTGGCCAGAAACCTTGTAGGGCCAGGCAGACTGGCAGACAGAGTCACGCTGATAGTGGAGAACACTCGCTTTGTAGTCGACCCAACACTCTTCACTGCGCAACCAAACACGATGCTTGGAAGGTGAGGATTACGTTTTGTTTTTCATAAATTAATTTTCTGCATATATTCAACAAAGATACAATAATCAGTCAATGGTAAACATAATTTTTAATTTGTTTGTATTGATCAGTAAAGTAAGTGAGGTATTAAGAAGAGGACAGTTTACAAGTGAAATACAATTTTTGGGGCCAGTAAATTTGGTGGGCACCACAAAAATAAGATTGAGAGGAATATATAATGTAACTGCCCCTCCAGTCGAGAAGCAAAGATGTTTCTTGGAATCCTTTTATCTCCATTCTTCATCATGACAATTTTTTTTTTTTTTTTTTTTTGGGGGGGGGGGGTGTAAGTAGCAAAGAAAAGCTAGATGGAACCATTCATTGATAACAAATTTTGTGATGTTTGAATAAATATCTTCTTTCTTTCTTTCTTCCCCCACAGAATGTTTAGCAATGGAGTAGACCATACAATGACTAGACCCAACGATAAGGGAGAGTACGAAGTAGCGCATGGAATATCAGCAGAAATATTCTCCGCTATTCTAGTAAGTAATTCAAGCTTTCCTCTTAACTGTGATTACCTGTACAGTATCCAATTGTTTTCCTTTGAGCATTGGACATCTTTGTAAACTATTTCTTTCATAGATCATGAATGTCAGCAAAATGTATGTTCTCACCATTTCGAGTCAATAATGCTAGCTTTTCGGGACATTTATGTCATGATGATTTTGTTATTTGTCTGTAGGAATGCCATATAGCCCCTGATTTGTAATTTTTGTTAAGAATTTATAATTGTTTCAACAAATGTTATAGTGATTCTGTGTTTTGTTTGCAGGAATGCCACATAGCCACTCATTTGTCAATTTACATGTAAAGGTAGTTAAAATATTTTTTATTTTTTTTAAATGACAATTTTGTTTTGTTTGCAGGAATTCTACAAAGTCGGCAGCATCCGTTGTCCACCCAGTGTATCAATACAAGACCTGAGGGAAGCCTGCGATTATCTGCTCATCCCCTTCACAGAACAGACCATCAAGTGCAAAAATCTCAGTAAGTTTTCACCTAAATTTCAATCATCATGCAATCATCTTCTTTACACATTTCACTGAAGAAACTATCATGTGCTAAAATCTCAGTAAGTTTGTACCTAAATCTAAACCTAAATAATGTTATTAAGTCATAAAAATAAAATAATAATAATATATAGCAAACAAATATGCTAGAGGCCAGCGAGCATCTCTTCATTCCCTTCACAGAACAAACCATCAAATGCAAACAAACTCAGTAAGTACACAGTGGAAATTTAATTAACTAACTTTGTATGAGTTTAATTTTTAGAAAAAAATATTTTAATTCAAGTTAATTTCAATTCACCCGTTGATGAGATTTATTTTGTTTGTCTGCTTCTGACACAAAGTGGCTGGATGCGTTATATTATCTGTTCCTGCATACAATGCATAATTTGATATTAAACATCTTGTTATTTCCCCCCCAGGATGCTTATTACATGAGATCTCCAATGACGGTGCGAGGCAGGAGTTTGAGAAGCATCTAGAATCAGCACTACTCCCTCAAATGGTCAGCTGTGCTCAGGTACGTTTAACAGAGATTAGAATTTCCACTGGTATGCTGGCCTGGGGCTATTAAAATTGAGCTTCTGGTCAAAAAAAATGTTCTGAGGGACACCAGGTATGAGTTGTGGGATGTCTAAATTGAGCTCTGGGCCATCCAAAATTACATTTGGGCAACCAAACATGAGCTTAGGGTCACCAAAATTAGATTGATGTCAAATTATACTCTCCCAAAATCGACCTAATATGACGGTGTGAGGCAGGAGTTTGAGAAGCATCCTAGAGCCAGCGTTGCTCCCTCAGATGGTTAGCTGTGCTCAGGTATGTGCAAGAGAGCTCGCAATGTTAGCACTGTATTGGTTTTCAGTCACCAACAATCCCTCTACGGAATTTATTTTAAATTTAATATTCTATGACTTTTTCCTGCATCTCTACCAAATGTTCCTGTTACTTTATACATTGCTATATATTTCGCGTACATAGATTTTCCCGAATCTGGACTTTACGACAATTTCGCGGGTGGTTAAATTCGCGTTCGGCTGTTACAAACACGCATTCATGACCGTCTTGAGAGAGATGCTAGTGCAGTAATGCATGCATTACACGTACGTGTATTGCATTGCATTCAGTGTGAATATTTTAGCGTGTTGTTAATTTCGCGATTCACAAGTGATTCGCGAAAATAAAACCCTCAGAAAATATATGGCGTATACAGTAATTCAATAGATTTTATGACTTTACCCTGATAGTTACTTATTATTTGACTTCTCCTTACAGAAAGGTGCGTGAATGCCATATCGTGACTTATTATTGTACTTCTCCTTACAGAAAGGAGAGCGTGAGTGCCATATCGTGACTTATTATTTGACTTCTCCTTACAGAAAGGAGAGCGCGAGTGCCATATCGTGATCTTACTGGAGGACGATCAAGTGGAATGGGATCCGGAATACCCCCCTGCGATGGGCGAGGAAAACTGCCAAACGATTTACTCAACATCGCTCTACCGGTTCTTCAAGTACATTGAGAATCGGGACGTTGCCAAGATGGTGCTGAAGGACAGGGGACTGAAGAAGATTCGGCTGGGCATCGAAGGTAAGTCAGAGGAGGGCTTGACATTGATGATGGCGACGTCCACGATGACAATGATGATGATGATAGTGATGATGGTGAAGGTGATGATGATGATGATGATGGTAATGATGATGATGATGACGAAGACGGAGGTGACAACGATGATGATGGTGATAGTAATGATGATGGTGGTGATGATGATGATGATGATGATTCAGATGATGATGATGATTCAAGTACATTGAGAATCAGGATGTTGCCAAGATTGTGCTGAAAGACATGGGGCTGAAGAGGATTTGACTGGGCATAGAAGGTATGACAGAGCAGGGCTGGACAGTTATTAGATTTGAATAATATTCAGGCATGTGAGACTTCGCGTTTCCGCGGAATTCCACGTTTTTGAAATATAAACAAAGAATTTTTCTTTTTGTTAACTTTATTAAATGTATAGAGACAACATTTAAACGTAAATCTGACCAAATCTTACCTAGTAATTTTGCAAGAATTATGTAAAATGGGGTCGAGAATGCACCAGAGCATTTAATACCCATAAACTTTCAGGACTGGACCCCGGAGAAGAATTTTGCCTTGTCATGCAAGTGGTAATAAAAAAAAACTCACTGGAAATCAGAATGTAGAATATGGTATTGATAAGTATTATATGTTTGTTTTCTTGTTTCAGGTTACCCTACTTACAAGGAGAAGATCAAGCAGAGACCAGGGGGGAAACCAGAAGGTAAGAACATGTTAATAATATTAGAGTGTTTTCGCTCAGCGACGTACACGGCTTTCAGCGACGCAGGAACGATCTATTGGTACGTCCGCCGCGCTCAAACAACTCTCGCTTAAAAGCAGTTTCGCAATTCGGTGAACGCGGACGTAGACTCAAATCGTTTCAGCTGGCAGCGCGTGCGAGCGATTGTGATGAACGTTTGACCTCGCTTCGAGCGGCGAGCGCGCTGATTGGTTGTTGCCTGATCGGGCGGTCGCATAACACGGACGTAATTTTGCCCAGGAACGGTCGGTGATTTCAACCCAAGAACAATCGGGCCGCCGTTTCCATAGGAAGTTGGCGATTTTGCACACGACCCGCAAAATTCTACGTCCGCATTGAGGTTGCGAAAAGCCTCTAATAATTCAAACATTGGGGAAAATGACAAGAAATATTGAAAATAAATGAAAATTAGCTCCCAGCGGTATTGAACCTGAGACCATGATCAATTAACTTCATAAGTTTTCTTCCAAAAGTGATATTAGAGACTTAAAACATATACCGATCTCATTGTAAATTTCTTCTAAATAATGTGTGATTTCATAGAACAATTCTATTTACCTCGTGAATAAAAAGTGAAAATTGATGTCAGATTTTATCACCTATTGCTTATTGATTTTGACTACGATTTCACAGAGCTCAAGAACTCTTTTTATCCAATCAAAATATCTCCATAATTAGGAAGACATTTGAAAAAATCAAAATTCATAATTCTTCTGTTACCATAAGCCAAACAACAAGGTACAAGGGAATGTGAAAGCTCCAATTGATTTTGGGGGAATTCGACAATTGAACTTTAACCTATTTCCAGTCATCTACAACTAAGTGCAGCAGCCGTTCCTGCGCATGTCTATTCATTTTCCTCAACCATTTCTAGTGATACTGTGTGCAATGGTTGTTCATGCACAGGGGATTATTTCCTATCTTGACATATCTTTTTACCATTTGCAATGATCTACAACTACGTTCAGCGTCCGTTGATTTAGGACTAGTTAGCAAACTTGAATAAATCTCTAGTTTACTTGCTGAACTGGGCCAGTGTCTAGCATTGCTTTCATACCTAAGTTTTGGTTTCCCTCAACCCTTTGCAGTGATCTACAACTACGTGCAGCGGCCGTTCCTGCGCATGTCGTGGGAGAAGGAGGAGCAGAAGAGTCGTCACGTTGACTTCCAGTGCGTGCGCAGCCGCTCAATCCCGAACCTGGCATCGCTAGCGGCCGGCCACGGTCTTCCGGACGCCATGGGGCTACCGGTGAACCCCGACCTGGTCGGGCCACAGCCGGAGGGGGTCGCCATGCTCCTGCACCACCAGATTGCTGCCGAACCAGAGCCGGAGCAGGAGGTATGATGGTGGGTGATTTCTGGCAGCTGAGAGCTTGGACGATTGCCAAGATCAAGGAAAGGAACAGAGTTGAAGGGAGATGCCATTGCATTTTCAGATTGTTATCATGCTTGTTTCAGAGGTATAGTTCAAAGATTTGAAGAGACTGGAAAAGACGTTTGAACATCAGTTTGCTGCCGAGCCCAAGCGAGAAGAATAATTGTGGTAATCAAGGACAACCGAGAGCACAGATGGTTGTTAAGACTCAAAGAGACGGGAAGAGTCTTTCAAACATAAGTATGCTGCAGAGTCTGAGTGAAAGAAACTAAACAATTCAAGTCATAGAGGCTTGCAGAGATGAGAAGAGATGTGAATAAAGGGGATAGCTAAGCTCCTATACTCTAACACAACTTTCTAACGAGAGTCAATATAGGGCCTAAATTGTCGATCCTAGCAGAATCTTCTTCAGAGGCTATAAAGTGACGATAATACAAACAGAAACAACATATATATACACATATATACATGACAACTTTTCTAACAACTTTCTAACAGAACGAATCTCTCTTGTTGCCGCAGCAAATCTAAAGCTCTTGGATAGTTTGTGTGTATGCAGTATCACCATTTTGTTGTGTTCAAGGAAGAGGTTGCAGGCAGTGCTGCTTGCACACCAAATAGCTGCTGATCCTTGGAGTAAGCAGTACAATGGTGGTGTTTGGGGGCTTCTGAGACTAAGAGCCTGGAAAATTTTCAAGACTCGCAAGAGACTACAATCGCAGGCAACCTCTACTCATGCTGCTTTTAATAATAAGACTCACGAAGTCAAGAGTGGATAAGCTCTGTGAATGAAAGATATTTTGGATGACCAGAATATCAGCTTTTGCCACTGCAATCCAATTTCATTTGTTCACTGTCGTGGAGAAATTGCTTGTGACCGGTTTGTCAAGATACGATCGAGAATGCTCGTTATGGTTCTCTTTTTCACTTGAATTAAGCAAGAGCGAAGCCAAGTGGATTTCAAACTTCACACAGGAGTAAAATATAACCAGAGACAATAGTATGGAGTGGTGCTAACTGCTAAGGTTACTCAGAACTTGGTTTATAAAAGGTTACATTTTGAGTAACATTGTCTTCTTAGCTTCTCTTTTGTTCAAGATCTGCCAGGAAACAGTTTATATGTTATGTTCATATTGTCTTGTATATCATTTGTTGCCAGTCATTTACATGGTGTTTGTATCACAGAAAAGGAAAGTGTTTGGAACCATTATGGTTAAGAATTCTCCCTATTACCATTAGGCAGGCAGGAAAACTGTTCCAAAATACATTTGTAATATCTAAATGAAAAAGAGCAACGAAAATTGAGTTCCTCCGGCATTCGAACCCGAGACCTCCGGATTGCTAAAATTATTAATTTAAAACTTAATCTGTTTAGGGTCAAATGAAGGTTTTAAGTTTGGCAAAAAATAAAAGAACTTGTGTTAACATATTATTACTGGTGCTCTTTTCAATTAATATTATAGATGTTCATGTATATTGTACAGACTTCCTCTATTTATTAGAACATGCTTCATCTAAAAGAATGTTTAGTTAAAGGGATTATCAGGGTTATGCATGCTAACAATCCGAAACACTTCAATGGTAAAATGGTAGGACATGTATAGCAGTTTAAACGCACTGTGTAAATATCACAGCATGATCTAAATTATGTGTGAAGTAATAACAGTTTTCATGTCCTTAAATGAATGATCTGCCTTCACATAAATCTGTGCAGAGGAATATGTGTTTGAATAAAAAGGAGGGCTGAATTTTCATTCTTAAAATGAAAAGTAACCATTCACACACAGTGTATTGATACCAATTTTTTTTTTTTAATCAACTTTCCATTTAATTACCCTTTAAACAATAACAGAGGCTTGTTGCTTCATGCAGTTGTGTTTTAACTTCACCAAAAGCCCTGTTTTGTGAATTAACTCTTGCCAGATTGTCCTGATAAAAGATTGTAAACAAATTTGTGACTGGCCATGTATGATAAGATATGGTGACTCTTTTTGGCCCCCAGAAAGAAGCTTAAGATTTAGAAATGTAATAATAGATGAGAACGCATTCAAGATATTAACTTGCATCCATCAATTAATTTGCAAATTTTGATATTTTTTGCCATGCAGTTATGTAATTTACATGTATATGAAAATGGCTCTTTGATTTGATTCAAGAACGTTTTTGTTAGTTGTTCAATAAAGTAATATATTCATATAATTAGTATAGAATTGAATATTATTTTAGATTAATATAGGTATTTAGTTGAGTATTACACTTGTGTATGCACAGAAATTGGTGTTTGAAGAATATTTAGAAAGTTAGCAAATATCTAGAATTTGGTTGATCACTATTTAGAGATTATGATATTTCTACTAATATTCAATTGATGAATGCAGCTTGTTTTTGCGAAGAATCTTATTTGCGACATGGAAGGGTTTCTTTCTACAACTTTGTTAATTTTATATGAATTTTGTAACCTTTGTTCATATTCATTCATGTTTACATTTGTTCGATCCATGATGAGCTATTCATGTATATAAAAATGAATATATTTTGTCCTCTTCAGTTACCACATAGACATTGAAGGAATAATCTTGTTTATATCCTCAGCACCTGTGCAAAATCAGAATACAACTAATAATTAAGGCTATTCTGACTAATCTCATATTGACAATAAGATGTCAACTTGGGGGTGTTGCATAAATGTTGCATCAATCGCAAAGTTGCGTTTGATTGTAAGTCAGAAAATGCGCGCACTTTAGCCATTTGCGCATTTAGGCGCATCTTCTGACTTGCGAGTAAACGCAACTTTGAAATTAATCGCAACTCGTTATGCAACATCCCCAGTAGTATCAAAGGTTGTTTGTCTTTTTGGTAGTCCAAAAATCTTACATTGTGTCAAAAGGTTCTGCATTATGTGGAAAATCTATCCAAGAATACTAGATTGTATCTCAAGAGTCTTCGAGAAATTACAGCGACGTTAACAACTGGATGCAGGTAGTATCCTTTTGGTTCATGAAAAGTTTAAATTAATGACTTTGGTTTTGCCTGCGAAAGTTATACACTGCCTTTAATGATGATAATGGTTAAAAGGCATTTATCGTACTAGTATGACACAAACTGAAGAATTCAAGATTTTGTATTTGCCTCCCATTGCTATTTCTTCAAGTCTTCAAGTAGTCTGCTCACATACAGGTTTAAACATCATGAAGATTAGACTTTTCTCCTAAGCGATCTTTCTTTAAAATGTGCATATGGCCCTTGTGTCAAGGAGCATTAAGCTTGGTGCAACCAGAGCCGACTCAACCCGATCTGACCTCACCCGACTGAAAGTCACTGTCGGTCCGATTCAGTCGCGACCGATTCATCATGTTGAATCGAGCGTGATTGGCTTCCGACTGTCAAAACTGGAGTTGTGAGGCAATGCACACAGAGCCGATGCGACTGAAAACCAGTCGGATCGAGTCGAGTCGGGTTTGTCTGCGCCTGGCAGTGCTGTAGTCGAGTCCACAAGTTCCGAGTTCGAGTCCCCAACGAAATAGCATGTTCCCATATGTTTTACATAGGGACTCGGCTCCGAGTCCGAGTCACGAGACCATCAAAAGCGAGTCCGAGTCCGGACTCGACTACAGCACTGGCTCCTGGCTTTGTACACTTCCTTCCGCTTGGTCTTTTCCCTTCCCAGTGCTACATAATAATAATTGAATTAAAAAATGAATCATTGCTTCATGTTATATTCATAATAATGACCTTATTTAATGCTGCACGACTCCTGTTACAATGTTTGATAACTGTTTGTATAAATGTACATGTTCATATTGGTAACGGTGTTAGTAGCTGTCTTATTTATAATCAATTAGGTATTTTGTAAGGCTGCCTGTATTTAATACAGGAACTACATGTACATGTATATTAACGTTGGGTGCTTTAAATGGCAATGGAACTTGCCTTGTATATTCAAGAAACTTGCTTAAAGGGATCTAGTAACTTTGTTGACATGTGCACAAACTGACCACGGGTTGATAAAATGACTGTGTATTTCTGTGATCTGATATCTCCATGGAGTGATGTGTGAACATTCCATGGTAAGTAAGTTTTGTGGAATGTTGACAATGTTACTAGATTCCGTTAAAGGGACTTGGTAACACTGTCCAAATCCTCAAAATCGAATTGGAATTCTAGCGGGTCCCTCATACCTTGTTGTATTCGTATAAACAATACAATCATGGGACATGTTTCGGTTTTTCAAATTTCCCTTTCGTTAAAAAGATATTTACGATTGAAGTGTTCAGATGTTAAATAATCCAACGGATCGCAAAAACTGTGTACAAAGTGAGTGCATTGAGTTTTGTGAACTTTGCATTTTTGCTCATTACTCGGCCATATAACGTCCATTTGACGTCCATTTGACTTGAAATTTTCACACTATACCCTGTGGACATATCAGATAACAACAATATACATTGTATCAACCATTCATCACTTTTTGCACATGTCAACAAAGTTACTAGATCCCTTTAAGGTAGTGGAAGTAGTGCCAAAATGTGTGCATTTATTACGTAAACAAAAATGGATTTGTCAAATTAATCTGAAGTCATTGCTATAGCCAGGGCTCCACACTACTTACTTTTATGCTAGTTGCTTGGCCAGGCAAGTTAGTAATTATTCTGTAAAGTTCCTTTAACAACTACTTATGATTGGTATATCACATGTCCATTTATAAAGTCACTCTGCAAATAGTGGAAATACCCCACCAATGTTGAAGATGAGACAGTCAACAAAGTTTACAGTAACTAGCAAACAAAAGTCTTACTCAAGGTAACTTGTAACATTTTGTTTTGATTGTGTAGAAAGGAATTTCTAAATGGACAATATTCTCTCATCTTTTAATAGCCCAAAACAAATAATTCCTGGCCCCAAAATTTAATTCAATAATAAATGTCTGCTTTTGAAAATCTCACTCCCTAATTAATATTGATGTAAACTTATGAAGGTTTGAGTGACCCAACATCAATATGTATTGGCCTTCAGCAACCAAGCAAATGTTTGTGTCGAGCCCTGCTATATCTCAATGTTTACTATGACAAATTAATAAGTTATTTGTAAATACATGTAGATATTTAGTGGGGGAATGTTAATCATATACATTTTGTAACCTATTCAAATCATAACCATAATGATATTCAAATATAAAACAAAAAATGTGCCACATTGCTTCGAATGTATTGATATTGTTATATATATTCATAAACTTTTTTATAACTGCATAATTTTAATTCTGTCTTTGCAAAAAGTGGCTGGAGTTAATAATATATACCAAAACTGTTGTCATGGGGGCAGCGCAACTGGTAACTAGTGCTGTTCCTTCGGGATATTCACTATAAATATTTTCTCTCTCTTTTGAGAAAATGTGATTGTACGTCCATGAATGAATGCTTTGCTTGAAATAAGCAAAAAATACATGGGAGAATACTTAAGAAATGTGTTTGTTTAACTATAAAAACTAATCGTAAATTCATGCACCATTTTTGCAAAAAAAAATTCTCCTTATTGCGGAGATATTCATATATTTTAGAATACTGTATTCATTAATGACAATTCCATGGCAGATATGATAATCATTTTCTTCCTTTTCAGTATCTATGTGTAGATTGGTTTTTCCTCTTGTGTAATTTCTTTCTTTCACATATTACAGTGAAACCTCTTTATACTGAGCTCTGTTATAACAAAGTACCTGATTTATATAGCGAGGTAATTCCACAGGTCCATGCGGTTCTATGCATTCTATTGTTTTTAGCCCCGATATAATGCGATATCTGATATAATGAGGTGAAACCAATTCGGCTTATGTTCGCTTGGTCTACTCTCAGTTGGTCTACTTGTCATTTGGTCTAGTACCTGATTTCTTTAACTTCAAGTTCCCCAACTCCAAACATGATCCCTAACCCAAAACCTAACCCTAACCCTAATCCACACCCCTAACCCTAATCATAATCCATAATTATAATCAAAGCCCCCAAATTCATAATTTTCTAGTACAGGTAGACCAAATGGGAGTAGACCAAATGGCTGTAGACCAATCGGCAAGTTACCAATTCAATGGACCCAAGGGGCTCGTTATAGTGAGGTTTCACTGTAATTCATTTGTGTATACAATCATATGAGTTATCTTTGAGGTAATACTAATTGCAATGTTTCTGCACAGTTGTGACACAGTAGAACTTGTACATGTTTTAGGGGCCATCTACAAAGTATGTACGCAATTTATTGTCCGAAATTGACCCCTCCTCTCCCCCCTGTACGCACTTTTTATACACGCGGTTGAATGTAGCGTACGCATCATCGTGAAACACCTTCCTCTTGTGCGTAACATTCTTTGTAGATGGCCCCTTAGTGGTCACCACTCATTTTATATCCCATATTCAATATATCCCTGTATATAGCTTGCAGAGATTAATCCCATTGATACAAACAATCTGTCAAATACATGTAGTTGAATTGGTTAGTGTACTATGACTGTGTGACAGAGGTTTATTTGCTAATGTTTTGAAGTCTTTTATCAGGGCTATACACTTACCATCGTGCAAGTGGCTGCATGGGTTGGGCCAGTCAAATATCATTTCTCAAATTGTTGGTGGCCCAAATGATTTTTAAGATAACTCATGCAATGTTTTAAAAATGTGGAATATGTTGGTGTAAATAATTTGTTGATTAATTTCTTTTTTCTTTTTGTCCAATCACATTTATCTTCCAATTGTGTAATTTGTTTCTTAGAATATGTATCATCCATCAATTCAACAATTACCAACCATACCAACAATGTATTTGTTGATAGATTTCATGTCTAAATGTTCGGCAAGCTAGTGAATACATATTTTGGCAAGTTTTGGGAAGAAATGAATTAACAAAATTATGAAAAAGTTACATATGACCATTTATTACTCAGACCGCCAGCATGGATTTGACTATGTGGGACTAGGCTGTTTTTCACCCTATAAAAAATGAAATTGAATATTCAGCATTTAAAACCTTTTCTTGAGAAATTTGTTCTGAAAATGTTTTCTATATTTCGTTTTGAATATATGGTGCAAATTGCATGGGATTCCACGATTTCACAAAGATTGGTAGAAATGTACATGATTTTCTAGAACTGTAGATTACATTTAAACCAATGTCCGATTTCAACCATGTGTACATGTACACCCTGGCCTACCATGTATTACTATTGACCACATGTGGTATTTTATTGGATTTCGGAATTAAGTGATGGTGAAATCTAGTCTCAATACTTCTAGAATTAGTCTTGTTTTTTTTTTCTTTTCTTAAATGCACACAATAGATAAGTGTTGATTAGGCACTCACTGCTCCATTGCAGAAAGAGATACAATCGGTTGTAAGTTACAATTAATTGTAAATCAGGTCATGTGCTCTAAATGCGCAAATCTGATTGTTGATATGCTGGCTTACAATTAATTTGTAACTTACAATTGATTGTATCTCTTTCTGCAACGGGCCCAGATAAAGTTAATTGTAGTCAATGTTCAGAACCCCCACGTCTTTGAGTTGTTAAATTAATTCATGAACATATGATGTAAGTGAAGAGGCCTTGGATTATATAATAAATGTTGCTTTCATTTGTGTAATATAAACTGTGGAGTGTTTCATTTGTTTCATGTGTCATTTCGCAGTAATAAAATAAATTTAAAAGGTAAGAGTGGGAAAGAGCAGAGGTGTGAGCTTTGGGAAGTTGTGGGTACAGGCTAAATGAGGCCGCTAGAGCAAAACCCGGCACTTGTCGTAATTCATGTTTTGAAGAAATGGGAATTTTAGTTCACATATTGTGTGTAAAAGACTTATGATTGTAAATTGAAACAATCATTTCATATTGACCAATTAGAACAAAGCATCAAATGAAAGCTTGTGATAAGGCTTTTCTAATGGTATGAAAATCTACATTTTAGCTCACCTGAGCCAAAGGCTCAGTGAGCTATTGTGATCGCTTTTTGTCCGTCGTCCGTCGTCCGTCGTGCGTCGTGCGTCGTCCGTCGTCCGTCGTGCGTCGTCCGTCGTCCGTAAACTTTTTACATTTTCATCTCTTTCTCCAGAACCAATGATCGGATTCCAACCAAACTTGGCAGGAATCATATTTAGGGGTAGAGGAACCAAAGTTGCTAAAATGGTGGGCGTGGCCCCCAGGGGGGCCCTGGGGGGAGGGCACACAAATGTAAAAAATATGTAAATTTTAAACATCTTCTTCTCAAGATCCAGAAGTATGACAGACCTGATATTTCATATTAGATGCCTCTATTGATGAAGAATGAAAGTTGTTCACAAGATTTTTGTGGGTGGTCCCATAAGGGCCTGTGGGCGTACAGTTTTTTTGGGGCCCTACCCATAGAAATATACATTTTCATCTTCTTCTCCAGAATCAATGATTAGATTCCAACCAAACATGGCAGGAATCATCTTTAGAGGTAGAGGAACAAAGTTGCTAAAATGGTGGGCGGTGGCCCCCAGGGGGCCCTGGAGGAGGGCACCAAGTGTAAAAATATGTAAATTTAAACATCTTCTTCTCAAGATCCAGAAGTATTGACAGACCTGATATTTCATATGTAGATGCCTCTATTGATGAAGAATGAAAGTTGTTCACAAGATTTTTGTGGGTGGCCCCACAAGGGCCCTGTGGCGTAACAGTTTTTTTTGGGGCCCTACATAGAAATATACATTTTTCATCTTCTTCCCAGAACCAATGATTAGATTCCAACCAACATGGCAGGAATCATCCTTAGGGGAGAGGAATCGAAGTTGCTAAAATGGTGGGCGTGCCCTCAGGGGGGCCCTGGGGAGGGCACCAAGTGTAAAAAATATGTTAATTTTAAATATCTTCTTCTCAAGATCCAGAGTATGACAGACCTGATATTTCATATTTAGAAGCCTCTATTGATGAAGAATGAAAGTTGTTCACAAGATTTTTGTGGGTGGCCCATAAGGGTCCTGTGGGCGTAACAGTTTTTTGGGGGGTCCTACCATAGGAAATATACATTTTCATCTTCTTCTCCAGAATCAATGATTAGATTCCAACCAAACATGGCAGAATCATCTTTAGGGGTAGAGGAACCAAAGTTGCTAAAATGGTGGGCGTGGCCCCCAGGGGGGCCCTGGAGGAGGGCACCAAGTGGTAAAAAATATGTAAATTTTAAACATCTTCTTCTCAAGATCCAGAAGTATGACAGACCTGATATTTCATATGTAGATGCCTCTATTTGATGAAGAATGAAAGTTGTTCACAAGATGTTTTTGGGTGGCCCCATAAGGGCCCTGTGGGGTAACATTTTTTGGGGGGCCCTACCATAGGAAATATGCATTTTCATCTTCTTCTCAAGAACCAATGATTGGATTCCAACCAAACTTGACAGGAATCATCTTAGGGGTAGAGGAACAAAATGTGCTATAATGGTGGGCGTAGCCCCAGGGGGCCCTGGGGAGGGGACTGAGTGTAAAAAATATGTAATTTTAAAAATCTTCTTCTCAAGACTAAAAGTATGACAGACCTGATATTTCACATTTAGATGCCTCTATTGATGAAGAATGAAAATTGTTCACAAGATTTTTGTGGGTGGACACCATAAGGGACCTGTGGGGTAACAATATTTTTGAGGCCCTACCATAGGAAATATCATTTTCATCTTCTTCTCAAGAACCAATGATTGGATTCTAACCAACTTGACATCCTTAGGGGTAGAGGAACAAAAGTTGCTAAAATGGTGGATGTGACTGCCAAGGGGCCCTAGGGGAGGGCACCTAGTGTAAAAATATGTACATTTTTAAACATCCTTCTTTTCAAGATACAGAAGTATTAAAGACCTGATATTTGGTTTATAGATGCCTCTTTTGAAAAAGAATGAAAGTTCATGACATTTCTTTCGATGGCCCCTGAGGGGTTCTGTGGGGGTAATATGTTGGGAGGGGGGGGGGGGGGGGGGGGGGGCTTCCAAGAGAAATTAACATTTTTGTCTTTTTTTCTTCCAATTGAATAATTAATGTCAACCAAACTTTGTTGAAATCAATTCTAGTGGTAGGGGTTCCAAGTTGTTTATATGTTACTATTTGGCTTCTACTGGAGTCTAATTGGAGGGCCCCCAAGGATAAAAAATGTATAAAATTCCAAGATTCATATCTCTGAGGGTGCCAGAGAGAACATGCGCAGATGTGAATTGATTGATCCTCAGGTGAGCGTCGTGCCCCCCTGGGGCTCTTGTTTATTTTATAACCGACAAGTGCAGGGTTTTTGCTATAACCGGTCACATATGGTAATTATTATGAGGGGAAGTATAATTACATGATGGTGGATAAAATACAGTGCCCCCCCCCCCCCCCCCCCCCCCCCCCCCCCCCACACACACAGAACAAACAAATACGAATTATTTGTTAAAAAAACATAAGGGGGAAATATGTAGAAAACAAAAGAAATAAATAAGGCGTGCCCCCCCCCCCCCCCCCCCCACCCCACACACACACACACCCCAATCCAGTCCGAACACACTACGTCACAGGACTGAATATGTAATAATTGAACATGTTTTGACAGCACTACTGTGTGTTGTACTTTTACTATTGATTACTAATGAAAAAATATAAATAAGTGGAACCTTGTTAATAAAGAGCATAATCCTTTTTATACAAGTAATCTACTGTACTATTTTGTATTCCAATAATTTGTTTAACCTTGAACCCTGATAATTTTTAGACAAAATACCTTGCGGTGTTCACAAAGATTAAGATGAACTTAAATTCTAAGTGGACCTAACAAATTCGGAAAGCCATTGTAACCTTGGAATAAGACACATCTAAAGCAAAATAATACAAGTATTTGAGGACTTTCATCAGTGTATATGAATAATTTTCAATTGCTCCTAGATACTAAATTGATGCAGATTCTCATTCATCCAGTCGAAGTAGATATTTCTCCTGGATACTGTGATAGTAAACAACAGGAACTTTGAAATTAATCATATACACTGATGAAGTCTCAAAATACTTGTATTAATTTGCTTGAGGATTGTGTCTTATTCCAAGGTTACACATGGCTTTCCGTAATTTTAAAGGCAAAATCAATGCATTTTCAAAGGACTTTTTCAAAACTTTTACGATAAACTGACAGCTCTCATAATCCATGAGGTCCAACTTGGATTTAAGTTCAAGCTTAGGAACTTTATGAAAACACCCCTATCTTAACAGCATTACCTTCATGGTATCAAGGTCATCGTTTATAATGATGTTTCATTTCGTATATGAGGGGGACATTACAATAAGTGGAGAAATTATGAAAACAGCATGTCTATACTTCGCCTATCCCATTCTAATTCTAAACTCTAATTGGAATCAGATAAATGCAATAATGTACGACACAATCATTAATTTGTTTTCGTGATTTGTATTGTTTTATTCAGTGTAAGAAAGTATAAGTAATAAATAAAGCAAAATGTTTAACAAAACAGTACAAAAATTACCAACAAAATGTGGCTAGTGATACCTGATCCACAATAAATGAGATGTTTGATACACATTCTTAACTCCCCGGGAACATACTAGCCGCAGGGGGGCAACCATAGAGTGCAACAGGCTAATTCTCACCAGAACAGGTACCCATTTAGGGTAGAAAGCAGTGGATTAATTGTCTTTGCTGACGGACAAACCAGTGGGCATACACAGGTTCGAACTCGGATCTCATGATCGGAAAGCTCGCGCTCTACCTAATTTTGCCACACCATGTCCACATACTGTTGGGGTCCAGGGGTCTCTACTCAGCTGATATTTTTATTGATGAAAATGTGCAAAGAAAAAATAGGCTTTCTTTGCTCATTTCATTCAATAAAATACTTCTAGACAGTTTTCTTCATGTTTAAATTCAGCTGATTTTTTTACGGAACCCCAATTCTTTGTAAGGTGCAGTGTTCTACCTCGTCGCCTCTATATCTTAGTTGATATTAAAAAAAAAAAACTCTTTCGCCTACCCATGTTCAATACAAGTCATTTCAACAAAAATGTCGCACGAAACCCTTATAAAGTCGCCAAAAATAGTGCTGAGATAATTGAGAAATAAATGACTAGACAATCAGTCACTTTGTCTTAGGCCAATACTGGATTTCGACCCTCTTTGTAGGAGGTTGTTTTACACTGAAATATATTCAGGTTATCACCTAAAAAAGCTGAGATGTGGAGATTCACAGAAACTCAAATCAGAAAAGTGTAAGATGGCGATATATTAGGGGGTTTGTGGTGCCAAGTTTGATCAGATCCATTTAGTATTTTTTCTCTCCAATATTCGTTTTAAACTGACACCCACTAATGCGTCTTAATTGTCCTTCTTATACCGCTCCTCATTTAAATGTAGGTTTGTCTTCTTAAGTCGCACGATCTTCCGCTTATAACTTCATTGGTATCAATCTGGAAGTAACAGAGCCGTATTGAATCGTTTTCTTCAACTGCAGGCTTTTCTTGACGTTATTTTTTTATTAAAATGCGACCTCCTATAGCTAATGATAGGTAGGCAATCAATTTGAGTTGTTAAACTAGAGATGTTCTTTTTTCATAAAGGTTTGTCCATTTTCCAACTAGCGGTGTCTATTTTTCAAACTATAGCAGTGTGCATTTCATCAACTAGTTATGTCTATATTTTACTAGCGATGTCCATTTTAACTAGCGATTTCATATTTATAATATGCTGTGTGCATTTCACTGGTAATGTTTATTTGTTCAACTAGAGATGGTTCATTTCAACTAGCAATATCCATTTTTAACAAGTAATATTACTGTTTGGAGAGGCGATGTAATATTTCAACAAACAATGTCCTTTTGCAACTTGCGATGTCCATTTTCTACTATCGTTTTCATTTTTCAACTATCCGATGTCACATTTTTCTACTATCGAAGTACATTTTTTCAACTATCGATTGCCCATTTGTACTATCGATGTCCATTTCAACTATCGATGTTCATATTCAAACTATCGAGTCCATTTTCAAATAGCGATGTCCATTTTCAACTATCGATATATTCAATATCGATGTCATTCTAAAGCTATATCTATGTCCATATTCGACTATCTATGTCAATTTTCCACCTATCGCGATTAAGTTCATATGCAACTATCGATGGTCAGTTTTCAATTAGCGATGTCCAAATTCAACTACTATATCGTGTCCATGTTCTACCTACTATCGATGTCTATTCAACTATCGAGGATCCATATTGAACCTGCGAGTAGCGATGTCCGTTTTCAACTCACGTCGCTCCACTCATCTTCTACTTCTTGCAGTTACATGCCGCTCCTTATCTCTATTTCAAGCTTCTTTTTCTTCATTCGGAAACTCTTCTTGTTACAATAACTTATAAATAATCAAGTCTTACGACTTTTAGTCTATTAAAAGCGTATTCTTTATAAGAAGTCGGCGATATCCATTTTACAAGCGGTGTCCGTTTCACTAACGTCGTCCAACATTACTGGTCTTCTACCTCATCCAGATACACCGGCCGCTCCTGATCTCCCATTTCAAGTCTTCTCTCAGTATCATAAAATCTTAAAATCTTCTTGTCCATATAACTTAAATGTATATAACTTGACGCCTTTTCGTCTTTTAAAAGCGTCTCTTTTAAATTAGGAGTTCGATGTCCCTTTTTCAACTGGCTGTTAGTTTTCACTGACGTCGTCCAACTCGTCTTCTACTTCTTCCAGATACATGCCGCTCCTGATCTCCATTTCAAGCTTCTCTTCTGCAGTCGGAGGATGTCCTTTCTTGAGCGGAAGTTCTCCAATTAGCGAGATGCTGCGGCGCTTTATCTGCATGATTGCTGGAGTAGAGAAACATTATACAACATGTAAAACAAAATTAGCATGAACGCATATACTGCAAACTACATAAACTCATAAGCAAGACGTGTGTAAAACGAAACTAAAGTGGGATTTTGTGTACATCATAGGCTACTATACAATTTGTAAATGGTAGCTTCAACTAAAGCGTCTCTTTTGATGTATTGGGAATTTAATTGTTATTGGATATGTTTTGATTTGCATATAGATTAGTTTTGTTGCAAAACGTCAGGACTAGTAAACGCAAGTTCTTGAGATTAAAATTGTTAGTCTCACAAAATAATAACTTCATTTATTAACCATTCATAATTATCCAAGGTATATTTGTACGTTACGATCTGCACAATTTTCACAGCTACTGTACAATCGTAAAATTATCACACACACAATAACACAAAAGTAGATAATGCGTTTTTAAATTTTTGTTCTTAAAATTCTTAAAAATTAATCATCTATCACTTTATCGTCGTTCACCTTTCTTTTCATCATCATCGTCGCCAGTTTCGCTTCGTGTTCTTTTCTCGCCCATCCTAAGCATTTCAGCTTAGCATCTCGTTGTCATTGCCCCACTAAATGAAGTCTCTTCAGCGTCGGCCCGCCAACTCACACCGCGTCAATGTCACCTCTTGGTCTACGTCAATGTTCCCATCTTGGTCTACGTCATTGTTCACCTCTCTTGGTCTACGCCAACGTTCATCACCTCGTCTCCCTCTTTCTTCTTCTCCACAGTCTTGTCCTCGGATGATACGCAAGCGACATCTTCTCCATTGACACGCGTGCACTCGCTTTGCCCTTTCGTCACGGTTACTAGTTGCAGAGGTAGCTGTACTTTCGCGTGCGCGCTCCAGTCCAAGATGACGTAGCACGGCGGGAGCGCGCGCAACGTTCCTATTGTGATGGTTTGAATCGTGCGCGCCGACAGTTGGTGGTGAAGATTGTTGAGTGGCACGTGACCACTCCGCGGGCTGACTCTCGTGGTGATTTTGTTCCTTGGTGTGTGGTACTAGTAGGTGTGGATGCCGCAGTCCCGATGAAGCTTGATTTAGATAGAGTCTGCCTGCGCGGTCGATTTAATATCTTTCCTTCCCAGCCTCCATTTGCCTTTAATAAGTGAACAGAATGAATATCAAACATAAATTTGTTAAGAAAGGTGTAAAGCCAACATTTTTTAATTGTTAATATAGTTTGGGTCCTTTAAAGGGATGCTGTCATCGAAATGCATCAAAATTAAAATAGAACTTTCCAAAGTTTACCGTTATACCCAATTGTAACTTTACATCATTGATCAACATATTGCGTGGATTAGTCTATTCAGAAATAACCGACTCCTATTCTTTATAAAACTGACTTCTTTCACACACAAAATAACATATTGAAACATGTAGCTTAACTCGAATACAAGATATGCAATAATATAACACATTTAAAATATAGAAATGCTATTGAATCATGATTTTCAATTAATAATTAATACTGACCTCACTGGTCGTGACCCATTCACCTGCGATGAATCTGCCATCGGAGTGGTCATCGTCCTGAAACGAAAATAATATAATAGAAACATACATTTTGTAAGTATATAATCACTCAACAAGTTTATCAAGTACAGATGTATTCAAAGAAAAGACATAGGACATCAGTCAAATCACAGTACAAAGTGCTATAATTTAGTTGTAGTATCATAAATCTTTCAGGCATTATTTTTTAAAAGATTCAACCTTTATGTTACTATCTTATGCGACATTTCAGTATGGTATATTGATCTGCGGACCTGTTCGACAATATAAATCATTAATTTCAAATAGCAAAACTTCTATAATGAAAAGGTGCACATCTAGTGGCTAACCACATGCAAGCACGAAGGTATAGAATGCACATTGAGGCGAGTTATGCATTATCGACTAAGTAACATCGATAAGTATATTTTAAACCCTAGACGAACTCCATCCAGCTCGATGATTGACGTCACTTCATCCACCTGTTCCTCCTTGACCACAGGAGAGCCTTTCGGGGCACGGCTTTCTTTCTGCGACTCGAGCAGGCCTCATCAGTCGTGCGACCTCTACTCTGTCACCCCTGGATTAGGTCCCTTGTTTGAGTGATGCGATGCTAGTAGTCATCTCAGCTTCGTCTTGTCCCAAGGATCGGCACGATTCGGGTAGTGTTCTTGGACCTGGTCCTGTCCAAATGATGACCATAACGACCGGGGTGATACTCAAGAGTTTCCCTGTAGATGTTCAGGCGGTCCTTGGGTTGGTATGGCTGCTGCCGGAAGCACCCGCTTCGGAGCTGGAGAAGGCTGCACGAAGACAGGTGCTGCGCAATGCTGTACGAGTCGCGATCTGAATCTGACTTGGTCTAGAGTTTGGTCATCACCCGTGATCCACCTGGTTCCGTTGAGGCTTATGCGCCACTGCTTGCCGGCCTCATTTTCCCGACCGCCATGGGGTCCTTCGGGACAAGCTGCCGCTGGTCTTTCTTGTCAAGGACACCACCTCAGGTAGACCCCCGATGTGATCTTCACGAGGCTCATCAATCCTCGACTCCGATCAGGTTACTCATCTTGCGCAGGAGAGGGTCCTGGATGAAGCCTTTTATACTTGCTGGCGTTGGCACGGAACTCCCGCTTACACCTGGCCTTCATGTTCTTCCATAGCAACCTCAACTGCTTCTCGGACCGAAGGCCATACTGGCTGCTCGGACCCCTGCTGCCGGTTGAACTCCTGCCCGTGGATGTGCCGCCAGATCCTGAGCGACGGAACAGCGATAGGGTGTCTTTCTCCACGACGAGCCGGGACCGTGCTCAGCAGATGAGGTCCAGGGAGAAACATCTTCTCGTTGAAGGTGAAGATTTGCCCTTCGGCTCCACTGGCTTGGACCGACGGATGATCCAGACATCATTGCAGTAAATGTCCTGGTCAAAATCCTGGGTAAAGAGAAAAAAATTAAAATAAATTCGAATGCTAAAACCATCGGATTTGTTAAACATGTACATGTATGTATAGCAATGTTCTGTCGAAATCGCCTAGAGGAATGTGAAGTTTTGCCAATATTTGGCTCTATTGGTTTGAACTTTGACCGACAGTTGAAGGCTATAGCTAAGCGCCGGGGCATGAAAGGCACCCCCTCCCCCATGACTTAATAAGAACATGTATATCATAAAACCTTTACTAAATCAATAAATCATAGAGTTGTGCCCGCACCCCCCCCCCCCCCCCCAATCAGGTCCAACCAACACTACGCCACTGATGATGGCATATATTAATCCATGCCACAGACTGGTCAAATGTCTGGGTCAAGGGAAACA
>JBAMJV010010999.1:0-40121 GCA_037951105.1 Echinarachnius parma | reverse complement strand
GATGGCGTTTTTATATGCACATCACATAACCCCCTAACCCCCCCCCCCCCCCCCCCCCCCGTAGATCCGCCACTGATATCAGATCACACCAATACACATTTTATTAACCACGCATCACTTTTTGCACTTGTCAAGTTGTCAAGTTACTATATCCCTTTAACGATAATGGACATGTGACTTAATGCTCCATTATATAATTTTTATTTTTGTTTCAGTATCTCACAAACAAATTATTTTCTCGAAGCGCCCTGTAAACAAAAACTAAACTATATAAATACATGATTGACAATAGGCGAAGAAAAATAGTCTCGGTCTCGGTCCCTTTTTGTAAATTACGCACCCCCATGGAAAATCCTACCTACGGGAATGACTTAACACAAACTTCCGTTCCATTTAATAAAGGTCATATTAATTCTCGCGATGCTAGAGGTGTATACTTATTTCATTATGCTTATTTCTTAACGGGTTATGTCTTTATAACATATGTTTAATCATACTAAATAAAGATTTATAAGTTACCTCCAATATTTTGGTTACAGATGGCTGTTGACGATCTGTTATCAAAAGCCCGATTTGGAATGTCTGTAGGATGTGTTATTGCATTGTTTGTAGTTTCTTCTTCAACTTCAACACACAGCATTGTTGTGTCCTCGAAATTTCCTTTGTCACGCAGAGAGACCTGTAAGAGGGGAATGCAATTAATATTGTGAAGGCAATGCTGATAATATTCTGTTTATTACTAAATATAGGAAATCTAAACAAATTTCAGCTAAATTTCTAGAGGAAACGTCGCACGGTCAAGTTTTGGTAACTTTTGTGGGCCATGGATACGTGTATACTTGATCGGTTAAAATGATCCATAAACTTAAATTTTTCCCAAAAGTGATATTCGAGACTTCAATCATAATATTATACCAATATCATTGTAAGATTCTTAAGAATGATATGTGAAATTTACATAGAAATAGAATCATGTTTATAGTGTAAAAATTAGTAAACCCATGTCTGATTTGATCCCAATAGTTCGCGTGAAGTATCCGAATTCGGATTTGATGGAGGATTAAATAGTATCCGAATTCGGATATTCTTTACTACTGTCGAAAGCGCCCACGGACACTTGCAAATTCAATTTTGAATATCTTCATAATTAGGGAGACATTTATGAAATCAAAATCCATGTCATTCTTCTGTAAATATAAGCCAAACAACACGGTACAAGAGAAGTGTGAAAGCTCCAAGTGATTTAAGTTGAATTTTACAAAGTTAATGGATCTCATTACTAATGTCAAATTCCATCAGTTTAGTTCTGAATGAGGCCCACAAAAACAACAAATTAAAAACAATAATCTCGTTATCATCGTTAGAACGGATGTTTGCAATAAATATCCATGACCATTAGTGATCTGGAATACTGAAATCGACAGAAATGCATTTTTTCCAATCGCATAAATTCAGAATTAATTTAAGATCCGCCAAAGCAAAATATGTCTAACAAACTGCATCTGAAAGCACATCACTTCCAATTTAATATGACACCAAATCACCTTAAAAATGTTCAAACTACCATATAATATCTGAATATTTTCTTTTCCTGACTGTATCGATGGCACAATCATAATTATGTTGCCAGACCCAGATAGCTCTGGAATCCGATATGCAGTGATATATGACAAATTAATTAGTAATAGATTTTGTTCGTTTAACAGATTGTACACGGTAATGTGAAAATTGCCTTTCCGGACCTTAACAGACTAGGGGTTCAGAGCCCCTCCACACCCCCTCCCCCTCTGCCACTCCATCTCGGCTATTATGCAGCCGATGCGACCTTTTTTGGCATGCGCATATTTTCCGATGTAATACAATTATTTACTAGTATATTGTTTTACCTAATATAATAATTGAACACTGCACCCGCCATGATATAGATGATCAGGGGCATAGATTGGGTCATCTAGAACTGGGGACGATGTATTACAGGAACTTGGGCGTAGAGGCACATTTTTCTCAGGAGCTGAGGTCTTTTGCCCGAATTTCCTTTCTGATTTTCCCCCGACAAGCAAAAAAAAATCTTCGCCTATTTGATGCCCGAAAATATACATGTTTGATGGTTCAGTCCAAAAAACGCGAATTTGTACGAATGGAAGACGGTTTGGCCCGAAAATGGCATGACTTTACCCGAAGATATCGTGAGTTTGCCCGAATATGACGTGTATTTGCCCGAATCTGACATTGTTTTGCCCGAATCCGACTGTATAGGTGCGTTTTGCCAGAGTATGGCCATTTTCAAAACTCCGGGAGGGGTGGGGGGGGGGGGGGGGGGGGAGGGGGCTGCATCTCCCAGGCCGAAAAAGGGCGAATATTAGTATTTTCAACTTAAATATTAAAAACATGATTTAATTCTATGATTAAGTTTACCTGACACCAGTAGTTTCCAGCATCTAACCTCAAGGTATGTTCGATGATCAGCTCGTTTTTACCCCCGATGTTAAATCGATCGTCGTAGTAGTCCCCTTCACTTATAACTTTGTTATTTTTAGCCTGAAAGATAAATCGTTGGCCTGTTCCAGGCTCCGGACTTGTCCCATTGCCCCACGTGACCAATAGCACGCTGTCTCCTGTTTGATCACCTTCGATATCACACGGTATTATTGCCCGATTCCCCATGGTAACAGTGGTTTTATCTGAAATGAATGGACAAAAGGATACATGTCAGTGCTTTACGGAATTATGATCACTTGTTATACTATACTAATCGTTAATGAAACGAGTTCAGCCACAAAATGCCGTCTATCCCATTTTGTATAATGGTGCCGCAAGCTGAAGATGGAAAAAATTGTAAAATGTTAGAATTACTGTTACAACATATTTTACATCCCACGACCATGTTACATCTCACGAGCTCCATCACATGACCAAGATGACTTTGTTCCTTAGCAACTCACACGCACAAGTGGACGTGCTGAGTCGTACAGCTATCCTTTCGTCTCCAGGCATGATCATGCTGCGAGTGTAACAACATAAGTAGTCGGGGCTGTTAGGGACATATAGGGGGTGTTTGGTGCAGATTCTTCTAAAAGCACCAAATTTGGCCCAGAGGTAGTCCATACCATACTATTACGATTTCTGCCGGGCGCCAAGAAGGGCGCCCTCTGGGGCCGCCATTTTGGGCAAATCCAAAATGGCCGCCATATGGGTTCAAAATCACTCGTAGCTTCAAAACAAAGAGAGCTTGCAAATTAAAAGTTTATATAAATATGGGGTTTTCAGGGTCGGAAAACGTGATTATGATGTTCTTTCATCGATTTGAGGTCTCCTTGGGGATGTCATATTGGTCAAATCCAAAATGGCCGCCATCTTAGTTAAAATTGAAGTTTATTTTCAACGGATAAGGGCTACCATTAAATAGTTTATATGAATATGGGGTTTTCAGGGTCAAGGAATCTAATAATGATGCCCTTTTATAGATCTGAGGTCTCCTTGTGGCTGTCATGCTAGTCATATAATGGTAAAATCCAAAATGGCCGCCGTCTGAGTTAAAGGTCAAGTGTAGTTTCAAACGGAAAAAGCATAGCATAAATGAGTATGCATAAATATGGGGTTTAGGGGGTCAGAGAATCTGATTATGATGGTTATTCATCGATTTGAGGTCTACATGGGACTGTCATATATAGTCATATTGGTCAAATTCAAAATGGCCACCATCAAAGTGAAAGGTTGAGAGTAGTGAGGTGTATACAGGGCTAGCATAATACATGTACAAGGGTATATAAATATGGGGTTTTCGGTTTCAGGGATTCTGATTATGGTGGTTCATTAATTTCACGTCTCCTGCTGTCGTCATGCTTGCCATATTGCTAAAATCCAAAATGGCCGCCGTATACGTTGCATGTTAAATACAGCGCCAAACGGGTCATTAATCTTGATCCTTCAGACTCGCGCACTCCCAAGCTACCATACACAAAGGCCTATATCATCCAGCCCCGGTCAAACTCAATCAATTGGATGTCTTTGCCGAAAATGAGATCAGACCCCTCCTCGATGTGCGATGCACGAAGGAAAAGGATAGAGCATTGATGGCACACGTTTCCGGGGTGCATAAGAAAGAAAAACTGGCGTCTAACATCTCTTCCCAGATAATGCTGCAACTACATCATGAATAAATATAAGATATAAGATATAAGATCTGACAAGACAGGCCAAATCTTGCAGATCAGGCTTTTATGATATCATCAAACTACTCCAGTGGCAATTTTCCTCAACTGTGGGTGAAGACAATTAGTCGGTGACTGAGATGAGCGCGTTGCATATTGAAGACAATGTTAAGATGCATGTGATAATAGGAAAGCTTCTTCGCGACTCAGGATGTGCCATTGTCCTTTCCCAGGCCAAATACTGCAGATCAGTCTTTCATGATACAATCAAACTACTCCAGGGGCAATTTCCCTCAACTGTGGGTGAAGACAAGTCGGTGACTGAGATGAGCGTGCTGTATATTTCAGACAATAATTATGATGATAGGAAAGCTTCTTCGAGACTCAGGATGGGCCATTGTTCTTTCCCAGGCAGAGGTACTGATGTCAGGTCGCGCCTTGATGACCATACAAAGTAAGCTTATTGGCTGCCAGTCCATGTGCGTGGCATGGTTGCACTAGCCAGAAAACACCATGCAGTGCATGCCGAAATCACGAAGGGCAATTTGTTGTGCAAGAAATTGTCCAGGCACACTGCTCGCTGGAACCTTGCATGAATAGTTGAGGTATTTGAAGCTTCATACGACCCACCCTCATCATCAACTGTTCATCATCCTGAAGAAGGACACTGTTTTCAAGTCAAGTCTCAAAGGATGTTTCCTCTTCGTAAATTTGGTTGAACAGTTGGGCAGCCCTTTATTTGCAAGATGTCCAGACATTATAGCGCTCGATACGGAACAGGAAGTCCTCACCTCTCTGTAAATCTATGACATTGGCCAAGACCTTTGTACTACAATGAACGGTTGGTAATTGCATCAACACCAATAAGTAATAGTATCCCGGGAAAAAAATGTGTTAATCTTCCCGACCAACCTGACAAGTAAAAGAGCAGGAGAGACAGTGGTAAATAGAATGAAAAGTGACTTTAGTGACACAACACTGTTCCTTTCAGTAAAGTCACGGCATAATCATGACGATGCTTACATTCAAAGTTCTTCCGGTTTGAACATTAGAAAAAACACAAAGACTGGCGGATCGAGAGTCGCTGAGATTTGGTACAAAGCCGGACATTCCCAAACCCTCATCGTACCCAATTGGAGTGCATAGGCTGTCAAACGTACCACGGTTGTGGTTTGAATATGGCAGCTGTGATCAATATGCAACGTCCCACGACAATAAAGACATTCATGAGTATGCACAGCTCCAAATAGTTGTACCCTATCTGGAGACACACATACACATTGATCTATTACGCACTGATCATGAATTGGATAATTACCCAGAGAAATTACCCTTAAAGCTCTAACACATCAATGGAAATGGTCCAAGGTAATCCAAAGCTTGAGTGGAACAGTGATTTTCTACAAAATGACAAAATGAGAATAAAACCAAAGAATTGTTCTCATTTATCGGTGTACAGATCGTGAAGATTGACATTGGTGGAAAGCTTCTTCTAGGTACATGTACCCACTTTGATATCGTGCTACCATACATGAATCGTGACTTTGAATACTTTCAGCCATGCAACTATTCTGAAGCGGACAGTAAGATTCTCCTTCAGTTGGCTCATGCCTTGAAGCTAGCCTATATATACGAACCATGGATATCAATGTTTTGTTTGGCAGTCCTATTTTCGAGACCCTCGGTCTATCGAAGCTCTTGGTGGGCCTGGGTAGCGGAAAACATTATTGTGACAGTGCAGTCCATTACCTATGTCATCTTCTCTACATTTTGCCAATCAAAATCCTTTTCACTGCCCCACTTCCACAGCCTAACCGTGGGTTTGGTGCAACATCACAATGTCTTGGATGTGGCAAGAAGGCTATCTGGGCAGCATGGATCTGCAAACCAGAGTTATTTGTCCCCCACGTGAGATCCTGACCGTTCCACTCTCGAGTCTGTACATATGCAGCAGATTTTACAGCAAGGGGTGTTGTGCAGAATTGCAGATGAAGTAAAGAGACCGGCACAACTTTTCAAATTGTTGTTATTGTCCAATTATTGTAACTATCACTGCAACAGCTAAAATGTTTGATGCTAATTGGTTGCTGCCATAGTAGCTACAATAATTGGATACTTACAATAACTGGAAAAGTTTTATGAAACAGGGGGCCCTGATATCGCATATTCTCCACTGAAAGTAGAATGTGGTGATCCTCCCAACTACACATTAGCATGTGATACGAGCGCTTGCTTGTGTGTGTATGTTAGGGTAAATTAATGTGTTCATTGTGTGTACAGGTGTGCATTTGAAGTTTGAACTAATAATTGATATTACACTGTTATATCCCAACAACACATCTTCACAAAATAGACAAGAATGTTAGTATACACCCAATAGTGGTTGCCCGGATAGCAGCTATATTGGATTTCATCAGTATGACAGCCCAAAGTAGACCTCAAACTGATGAAAAAAATATTATAATCAGATTCCCTGACCCTAAAATTCCCACATTTATATGTTAGCCCAGTACATTTTGACACTAAGCTTGACCTTTAACCTAAATGGCGGCCATTTTGGATTTTACAAATATGACAAGGATACCTCAAATCGATGAAAGACTATCATAATCAGATTCCCTGACCCTGAAAACCCCATATTCATATAAACTGTTTAATGGTAGCCCTTATCCGTTGAAAATTAAATTGAATTCTAACTAAGATGGCGGCCATTTTGGATTTGACCAATATGACTAGCATGACAGTCCAGACCTCAAATCGGTGAAAGACCATCATAATCAGATTCTCTGACCCCCTAAACCGCATATTTATGCATACTCATATATGCTATGCCTTTTCTGTTTGAAACTACACTTGACCTTTAACTCAGACGGCGGCCATTTTGGATTTAACCATTATGACTAGCATGAAAACCCCAAGGAGACCTCAGATCGATAAAAGGGCATCATTATTAGATTCCTTGACCCTGAAAACCCCATATTCATAGAAACTATTTAATGATTGCCCTTATCCGTTGAAAATAAACTTGAATTTTAACTAAGATGGCGGCCATTTTGGATTTGACCGATATGACGGCCCCAAGGAGACCTCAAATCGATGAAAGAACATCATAATCACGTTCCCCGACCCTGAAAACCCCATATTTATATAAACTTGTATTATGCTAGCTCTCTTTGTTTTGAAGCTACGAGTCATTTTGAACCCATATGGCGGCCATTTTGGATTTGCCCAAAATGGCGGCCCCGGAGGGCGCCCTTCTTGGCGCCCGGCAGAAATCGTATTAGTATGGTATGAACTACCTCTGGGCCAAATTTGGTGCTTTTAGAAGAATCTGCACCAAAATATCCCTAACAGCCCCGACTAAAGTGAGGTAGGGCATTTATAAGAGCATAGCACATTTTAAATAACAACAAATGTTATCGCTACATGAATATGTTTTGAATAAGTAACGTTGCGCCTTGAGACTTTGATGGCGTGGTCACTAGTAACTGATAGTCCATTGACTCAAATGACCGCGTAGCCACCAGTAGCCACCGTCATTTCTCTACAATGGTATCATAATGCTGACATAAGTGACGAAATAATAGATCTTAGAGCAACAATAATACAACTTTATAATTAGTCGTCTTACATTATCATTAACAAATTATGAATTGCCTAACAATGGCACTGTTTAAATGGAGTTTCCAGCTGCTAACCGTCAACCTACATGGTTTTTCCCATTAAAGTTTTCTCTCTTTGTTAATATCCTCTTCCGGAGCCTCAATATGGTCTTTGATTCAATATAGTCTTTGTACTGAATTATATTTAACAATAAGGATAATATAATGATAAATGACTATGGAGTGAATGTTAAATACAGGCATGGTCTCTCCTAGTATAATCCATGATGCACAGATGCTTAATACTGTAATATTATGTGTAATCGCCCTCAAATGAAATACAATTGATATGGATGTATCAAAAATTAATATCTACGAACAACCGCTGGTCCTAGTCGTCCTACGTATGGAGGTGTATAAAGCAACAAATCGATACTATTACTATAGGACGAATGTAAACATACCACCAGCATAGACGTGACAGCCCTGCACAACCAATGTCAATGATACTGCTAACCGCAACAAAGGCAGACGTGAAAAGGCAAACATGTTTTGTTTTTCTTCCGAGCAGATGAAAATTATATTTAAATTCTTAATTGCAATGTTCCAAACACGACAAAAATTTCGTGCTATCATGTAACCGCCGACATGCTTCCATGACCATGCTAGAGTTAGCTCGTGCTGCATGCCATGACACAAGTTTGGCTGCGCACTGGCATCAGAAACTGCATACACCGAACTTTATACGAGCTCGTAAAACACCACGCAATGCTGAGGGTTGAACCTTGATTAAACAAACGTGATTTGGGGGATTTTACAACGGTGTCATTGTATTTGCTGCCTTTACAAGCACTGTATTGAGCGGTCTCGTCAAAGGAGTGACACCATGCGGGCCCCAAATTCCCCCTTTTTTTCCTGGTATGATAGTAATTATCCGGGAAAGCACAGAATACAATTTTGGCATCGTTTCTAAAGATTGTGTATGGTGTTATGTTAGGATGAACCTTCATGGCACGATTCGAAGTTATTGTGGTAGGGTAATAATTCTGACATTAAGTATACGTATAGGCGGTGATGCATTAACATTCAATACAATTTAAATATAGAAGAGTTAGTGACCATTAATTTCTTTGCTGTTAAGTGATTCTATAGTCTGTGCTTTTGTTTATCTTTCTTGTTTTAAGCGCATAGGGACATGCCTTGGCTATGTGTTATGCGCTATAAAAGAACTGAATATTATTATTATTATTATTAAGTGTGACATCAGAAGGCATGTGTAAATGTATTACATACTCCGCAAAAAAAGAAACTGGACACTCGTATAAGTTTAAATATTTCATATTTATGTAAGATAAAGTGTACATTATCATATATCAAATTAAAGGAAATTTCGTTCTCTATATTCAGGATATTAAAGACGTTATCGCTCATGCATGAAATGCCATTTTCAATTAACAATACCAAGGTCTGTTTTCAAAAATAGCAAAATCAATGGAGGACCACACCATTCGACTGAAATGATGGTAAGCGTTTCACTTAAAAAAAGATGTGCGGGGCAAGTCAATCATGACAGTATTCAACTTTATTGTGATGAACAAACTCTGAACAAACACATTTTCAATAAAACAGGGCCAGGTTATGAGAGCATCAACATACTGGTCTCTATTTGAGGCATGAAGCTGGTCTGTTTCATGTGTCCCCCTCCCCTGCAATTTTAACCATAGTTACATAGAGAAATGACATGTTAAAGGGATAGTTGAGTTTTGGTAGAGAGGGCGCTACATAAAATTATTTTTTGTGAGATAATGAAAAACTGAGTGTAAAATTTGAGCATAATATTTTAACGACAGAAAAACTTTATTTGATCAAAATCGGTTCAGAAACGGCTGAAATATCCATAAACATAGCCATTTATAATAAATGTGGGGCCCCTCACTTATTCGATAATTTTGAACCAGCCGTTAAAAATATTTTAAAAATGCTTCCTCTTTTAAAAGTTACAAATAGTTGTTGATTATCTCTCTATCTAATCACTATTTCAACATAACATCACATGCACAATATTTGATTCAAAATGGTTCAAACCGATGAGTGTTTATAGAGCGCTCTCTTGAGCTTTAACAGCTCTTTTTGAATGATAACAGGATCTTTACTAAGTCATTTGTAATTTTGTATTCCTTTTGAGCTATAACTATTAGTTTGTAATGTAATGATGCAGGTTTTGGTTACTGAAATTCAGTTTGACCAAAACTGTACTCTCCTTACTAGAACTCAACTATCCATTTAAAGACTGCCCAACTGTTTGACCAAGGATGACATCAGTTTTTGAAGATCTTTGGACTACATTAGAACTCTTGAGAAGAATTTATACCATTTTTATGCTGAAATAAGGGCACAAACTGTGGTTTCGACTAATAAACCTTTGCCATGGAATTCCCCATTTTGTTACTTTTGGATGAAAATAAAACCTATAACGTTAACAATTTGTTTTCATTAAAGGGACATTTTCCCCAACATATAATCAATCACCTTTGATTATGTTCTCTAAACATTAAAACACAATTTCATGCAAAAATGGCCTTTTGAGCAAGGGATGAGCATCATTCAAAGTCACTCGCTGTACGGGATAATTCCATTCATCGCGAACACCAAGGAGGCTGCCATTGATGTTTATGAAACTCGGATCGCTCTAAAATGTGACGTCAAACCCGAACTACTATTTTGTGTTTGTGCACAAACCCCGCGAGCTGCGAGAGCTAACAAAAAGAGGCCGAGCTTGTTTGTTCGGGTTTGACGTATAGCATTTCGGCGCGAACAATTCAAAATCCGGGTTTCAAAAAATATAATGGCAGCCTCCATGCTATACGCGATGAATGGGATTAGCCCATACAGCGATTGACTTTGTATGATGCCCCTCCTTTGTTCAGAGGGCAAACATTCGACATATTTGCATGAAATTATGTTTTAATGTGTAGAGAAATTAATCAAAGGTAAATAGATGATGGAGAAAATTTCCCTTTAATACTTTTTATTGAGATGAAGATAGAAAAGGTCACATTTGTAATGACAAATTATGCCATATCATGAATTAAAGGTAACCTTGAGTATTGGTAATTTCCAAAGTGCCCCCCAAAATTAATTGTAACGGATTTGGTTGATTTCAATTCCATATGAAAGATCATCGAAAAAAACATGGGAAATAATAATAATTCCCATTCAAATGCTCTAATTGTTGTGAAATTTGCTTTCAAAATATTTATAAAAGTGATTGACGTCCGGGTATCACATTTTAGAGAACGCTTGCGCGAGGCACAAGCGTTCTAGGTCCTCTTAATACGGGACTGAAAATTAATATTTGTAAGCACGCTACCCAGCTAGCCACTTGACGTCGTGCCAACGTTGGGCCGATGTAAAATTCGTTTTAAGAGGACGTTGGGCCGACATGCGACGTCCCCGCGACGTGAAAATGTCCGCCAGCCCAACATCAGCTCGGCGTCTTTTTTTAATGCTGGCCCAACGTCATTTTGCGATTTCGACCCAACATCAATTATTGACAATGGCCCAATGTCAGTTCTAACGTATGCCGAACATCGATTCCTGACGTTGAGAGAACATCAAGTTCTGACGTTGGCCCGACGTTAAAATGTCCGCCAGCCCAACATTGTCCCAACATCATTTTGTGATGTCGGGCAAATGTCAATTTCCGACAATGGCCCAACACCGAATCCTGACATAGGACAGATATCAAATTCTGATGTGGGCTCGACGTTAAAATGTCCGCCAGCCCAACATCGTCGCTACGTCATTTTGTGATATTGGCATAACGTCAATTTGCGACAATGGCCCAACATCAACTCATGACATTGGACCAACATAACATTATGATGTCGGCTCGAGGTTAAAATTTCCGCTAGCCCAACGTTGTCACGACATCATTCTGTGACGTTGGCCCAACGTCAATTTTCGCCAATGGCCCAATATCAAATCCTGACGTTGGGCCAGCATCAAATTCTGACGTTGGCCCGACATTAAAATGTCCGCCAGCCTGACATTAGTCCAACGTTATTTTTTATTGTTGGCCCAACATCAAATCTTGACGTTGGCCCAACATCAAATCTTGACGTTCGCCCGACGTTTGAATGTCCGCTAACCCAACATTGGCCCAACGTCATTTTCTGATGCTGGACCAACATCAAAATTTGACAATGGCCCAATGTCAAATGGCCAACGTAGGACCAACATCAAAAACGTAAAAAGAAATTGGAAAACATTCGTAGATTCCACGTCCGATCCATGCTTTTTGTTTAACCTTTACACACATTCATTCATAAATCATAATTCTATAAATATCCTATTGCTACACCTATTGCCTACTCCTAAACCTATCATCCTATCGTCCTAGCGACCTCTTAAATTGATACCAGTCCCAACATCGGCGCTATATTAGGTCGACCTCTTATTGGAGATGTCATATTAATGACATTGGGCCATTGTCAAATTTTGATGTTGGTCCAGCATCAAAAAATGACGTTGGGCCAATGTTGGGTTAGCGGACATTCAAACGTCGGGCGAACGTCAAGATTTGATGTTGGGCCAACGTCAAGATTTGATGTTGGGCCAACAATAAAAAATAACGTTGGGCTAATGTCGGGCTGGCGGACATTGTAATGTGGGGCCAACGTCAGAATTTGATGTTGGCCCAACGTCAGGATTTGATATTGGGCCATTGGCGGAAATTGACATTGGGCAACATCACAGAATGATGTTGTGACAATGTTGGGCTAGTGGACATTTTAACCTCGCGCCCATATCATAATGTTATGTTGGTCCAATATCATGAGTTGATGTTGGGCCATTGTCAGAAATTGATGTATCACAAAATGACGTGTTGACGATGTTGGGCTGGCGGACATTTTAACGTCGAGCCCACATCAGAATTTGATATCTGTCCTATGTCAGGATTTGGTGTTGGGCCATTGTCGGAAATTGACATTTGCCCGACATCACAAAATGATGTTGGGACAATGTTGGGCTAGCGGACATTTTAACCTCGCGCACACATCATAATGTTATGTTGGTCCAATGTCATGAGTTGATGTTGGGCCATTGTCAGAAATTGACGTATCACAAAATGACGTGGTTACGATGTTGGGCTGGCGGACATTTTAACTTCGAGCCAACCGTGATATGCCGACATCCGGCCAACAACTTTTGACATCGGCCCGACGTCAGGTGGCTAGCTAGGTAATTGTGCTTAAAACTATACATATGATACGGTACTTACCACCAATTCACTTTCCATTATGTGATCCAACTATCGGGTGGATTAAAATTATGATTTTTCCCTCCATTCCGCAACAAATTAGTGATATATGCGCCTCCTCGACTTCTCTCCATGTGTTAGCGCGACTCCGAACAGAATTTTGAACGAAAGATGATCGTGATGGCCGCCGCGGCGCGCCAATGCGAAAGGCGAACGGGGCGTGCAATACACATGAATATGCGCGGTACTATTAGGAGGACCTAGAACGCTAGCGAAGCGCTAGCGAAGCGCTAGCGTTCTCTATTTGACACTTGAGTTGTAACGGCTCTTTTTGAATGATAACAGGGGTTTTACTTTGTCGTTTGTAATTGTGTATACTTTTTGAGCATGGTGAAGTTATAACTATTAGTTTGTACCGTAATCGTGCAGGTTTTGGTTATTAAGTTAAGTTTGAACAATTCTCAACGTTACCGTTAAGCGTTTTAGATTATGCTTATCAATTTTGCATGATTGAGTGGATGTTCCATTTTTACTATTTTTGAAAACAGACCTTGATGTGGTTAATTGACGGTGACGCGTCATGCATGAATGGTTTCATCTGGATTTTATGCTAATATTGAAGAGGGTCATTCTATCTTTAAAGTGGTATACAATATCATATATTTTATCGTAAATTGATATGAAATATTTTGTCTTATACAAGTGTCCAGTTTCTTTTTTTGCGGAGAATATATATATATATATATAATTACGAAGAATAATCATAAATGATTGAAAAGGAAGAATAGTAGGCATAGCTTAATAAGCAATGTTCCTCCCTTAAATTCTCTAAATGAAAAAAGGCAAGGGTAGAAAAACTGTCTCCGCCATGACTCAAAACCAGGTCTCCGGCTTTGAACGCCGACGCCTTCACCACAAGGCCACAGAGACTTCGTGAATGATCCAGCTGAGGTAAAGGCGGCTTGCATTGTTTGTAACTCCCTCCCCACGAATCAATTGAGTACGAGAGATTGGCAATGACTTGAATGAGGATCTGTCTTCATTCACGAAGTCTCCGTGGCCTAGTGGTGAAGGCGTCGGCGTTCCAAGCCGGAGACCCAGGTTTGAGTCCTGGCGGAGACTGTTTTTCGACCCGAGCCTTTTTTCATTTGAAGGATTTAAGGGAGGAACATTGTTTATTAAGCTACCCCTTCTATTCTTCCTTTTCAATCATTTATGATTATTCTTTGCAATTATTTAAATATAGGAAGAAACCAAAGCTGTATGTATTAGTTCACATTTCGCTGTGTGTGTATTAACGTGTTTATCATCAATTTATACAACGTTTCACAATAAAACATTATCACCATTCAACATATTTAGGGGCAATTTATTGTACAACAATATGTTGAATTACCTACCAAGTAAAAACAATTAAATCCAAAATGTGTATCAACCAAGTAAAAAAAGAGTATTAACTTCTTTTTTTTTTCGATTTTTTCAATTGTTTCTATTTGTTAGAATCATACCCCAAAATCGATAAAGAGATGAATAAATCAAACATCATGACTATTGGTACTTCCCGGAAATGCCTCATGACACTCAATTGGTTGGTTTGAATTCCATTTGAAAGTTCATTGAATAAAACGTGAAATGAAAATCATTCCCTTTTAAATGCTCTCATAGTTGTAAAATTTAATTTCAAAATATTTTATTTATATAATTCAAAAGAGGTTTTTAAATAGTTATTGATGATATCTCTATTTAATCATTATTTTAACAAAACATCACATGCACAATTTTGTATGAAAAATGGTCGAAACCAACGATTGTTTAGAAAGCGCCCTCTTGAGTTGTAACAGCTATTTTGAATGACAACCGTGTTTTTGCTTAGTCGTTTGTAATTTTCTATACCTTTCGACCATGTTGGAGTTATTACTATTATGTTATACTGTAATGGTGCAGGTTTTGGTTAATACAATTTTGTTTGACCAAAACTCAACTATTCCTTTAAAAACACATCTTATAAAACTTAACAGAGAGATGTAATGGAACATATAAATAACAATAATCGAACAAATAAAGGACTCTAATCAAACATAATATCCCATCATCATTAATAAAAATAACGGAAATACAGTTTGTTCTTTACAATTTAATCCACAAAAACATATTTTTTCCACATATTTAGTGCATATTATATACCAAAAACTTAGATAGCTCAAACATTTAAAGAATATTGACTGGCCTTGAGGGAGACACGGCAAATATTGCCTGAACTAGATTCATATTGCCCGAGTCGAAGACGAGGGCAATATGAATCTAGTGAGGGCAATATTTGTAGTGTAGCCCGAAAGTCCAGTCAATATTGTAATTATTAACTAATCAGACATCTCGAGCGAACATGCAATATATTAATTTAAAGGGTACAAATTGCACAATTCTTACAATTATTGAACGATGTTTAAACTTCAAGTTTTAACCAAAATGCATACATCTTGACTTCATCCCAGTTTGTAAAGAATCATTACTTAGCTAGCGCGTAACACATTGTTACGTCATAATTAGACACGCGCAAATCATTGATAAACGCGCGTATGAATTTGCGCACTCATGCTGTTAGCGCGCCTTCATCTCGGATAAATATTATTGACCGGCAAATTACACACAAAATCCCATTGACTTTTCTGAGCGGTCAATAAGATTTTGTCAATTGGTTTACTGTGTGATCATATTGACCGGCAAATTACACACAAAATCCCATTGACTTTTCTGAGCGGGCAATATGATTTGTTTTCACCCCTAGTTTTGTTGGCCTACTTAACTTGGAGGGCAATATGGTTTTAAAATTGCCCTGCTCAGATGTCTGCTATGGTTAATAATTAAACAATATTGACTGGCCTTGAGGGAGTCACGGCAAATATTGCCTGAACTAGATTCATATTGCCCGAGTCGAAGACGAGGGCAATATGGATCTAGTGAGGGCAATATTTGTAGTGTAGCCCGAAAGTCCAGTCAATATTGTAATTATTAACTAATCAGACATCTCGAGCGAACATGCAATATATTAATTTAAAGGGTACAAATTGCACAATTCTTACAATTATTGAACGATGTTTAAACTTCAAGTTTTAACCAAAATGCATACATCTTGACTTCATCCCAGTTTGTAAAGAATCATTACTTAGCTAGCGCGTAACACATTGTTACGTCATAATTAGACACGCGCAAATCATTGATAAACGCGCGTATGAATTTGCGCACTCATACTGTTAGCGCGCCTTCATCTCGGATAAATATTATTGACCGGCAAATTACACACAAAATCCCATTGACTTTTCTGGGCGGTCAATAAGATTTTGTCCATTGGTTTACTGTGTGATCATATTGACCGGCAAATTACACACAAAATCCCATTAACTTTTTTGAGCGGGCAATATGATTTGTTTTCACCCCTAGTTTTGTTGGCCTACTTAACTTGGAGGGCAATATGGTTTTAAAATTGCCCTGCTCAGATGTCTGCTATGGTTAATAATCAGAGATATTAAATAGTAGAGCTATCGGGGAACATATATTTTTCTCATTGACATTTAGATAAATATTTATAAAATAAATTCATGAACATTAAATATTACATCAATTAAAAGTATATATTTATATTATATGACCTATAAAGATACTGGTGTGCGATTGGTCAAAATGCTGTCACGTGACCATCGCTACAAGGACGAGAAGCGTTATATTGACCAGTAAATTTCGTCACCGGTCAATATAACGGCGTTATATTGACCGGTGACGTAATTTACGTCACAATGGGTATGTACGGAGATTGCGCGATCCGAAAGTAAATTTGAAAGGAAGCTCGGATAAAGAAGCATTTTGCGCAGCATTTCGATAATAACACGTCTGTTCTACTGGAAGGATTTCGATTTAATCTAATGATTTTCCCTTGTCCATAATTTTATTTCAACACCAAATATATATTTATCTTGATTTGTATCTATATAGGTCATCATAATATAACAGATATTGACTTTTTCCTTCGGGAACCATATAACATTTCATTTCCCTTGGGGAAGTTATATTTTTGTCTCGGAATACTATATTTTTCCTCAGCGCTACGCGCTTCGGAAAAATATAATGTCCCTCGACACAAATATAACTTCCCTCGAGGATCTCAAATGTTATATTGCCCCTCAAGACAGTCAATATCTGTATAATATACAATTGAATCGGTGTATTCTTAAACTTAGTAAAGGAGGGGAGCACGACATTCCTTGGCAGTGAGGATGACAAAAGAGGAACATATGAGAATTGAATGAGAACATTTTGAAAATGGGCAGAAAAAACCTCAAGTGTGACTGTATAATATGCGTGTGGTTAACCACTTGACTTGGGGAATACCCTCCCTGGTTGTTGGTTGTACATATAGACAGGCTGGTGGCGGTATTGGTATCTCTACGTATATCATTATTGTAATAAATAGTGCGCGCACGAACTGCTGCAGCAGCTGTAACTGTGCATCTACAACGCATAGCCCGCAACGTATGGCGCACATAATAATGTATCTGATTACGCACGACACCGCGAAACGTCATTTTTGTGAAGACCTAAATTTGACTGATTTTTAGTCTTTAGAAACACCTTAATTCTGATTGTTTTAAATTGACCTGTATTTCAATTTCCTTCTAGTAATCAGCACAGGTAAGTAAGCTAATAAATTGTACGGCTTTGTCATCATCTTTATCAAAGCAAAATGTGGAACTTGTGGCTCAGTTATTTCGACATAATTATTATAATCCATGCGTTGTATTACGTAAATATACATTATATACATATATATTGGGTTATTATTTTAGTTATCTTATGGGCAACTTCATGGGAAAATGGACAGAAAATGAAGAAAAATAATTAGAATAACTGGCTCTATTTAAAATCTTATTATCTTTTTCTGGAATATTGTCCATACAAAATAATTATATCCTTCATTGCACGCTATACATTTAATATGCAGGTGTCTCCTTAGGACAAACCAAAACCATCAATAAAACTTTACACATGGGACTACACAGTAAGATATATCACTTTTTGTAGAGATCTTATCTTTTTACAATCTTCTCTGATATTCATTTTATTTATGGTACCATATTGGACGATTGGAAAACACGGCGTCATTTTTAAGTGGAAATTTGTAATGTTTTGAGTGCCCGAAAACATATGTTTTCGTGAAACGATAAATACGGACAACATTTAAGACATATATAATATATGAGTTACCGATATGTCATGTATGTATGCTCTCTGTAAATTATTCTTTGATGATTTGGACAATTTGTCAATAAAACCCATTGGTCACTTTCAGATGTCAAATTAGCAAATGTAATATATTACTATGATCATGTCATAGAAGAGACATTTAAACACCTATGGGTGTACTCAAATTTTGTTTTTCGTAACGCCAGATACTGAACTCTTGACTCTACATAAAGGTACTTAACCGTAGCTCTGTTGGTTTGTATTGTGTTGTATAGTAAGTGCACATCTACAAAATCTTTAGAGATAAGATCATCCATAAGTTCTATAAAATGATAGAGTAATAGCACACAGAAGTATTCTTTGTAACCAACAAAGTATACCATGGAATTGCCCATGCTTTGCATGCTGAATGATAATAAGTATTGTGTGTATCTGTGCGCGCTTATAGGAATAATATCATAAACCATAAGCAGTACATCATATAAATAATTTAAGTAATGATGATCATTCAACGGAATTAAATTAATGATCTTCAAAACAATCTCCACATTGTTTGACATACTGTGATAGTATACATTATTACCTGCAACAAATTAAGATTCTTCAAATTGTTCATATTGTATTGACATTTATAACAATGTGCTTCTTTATTTTACACTCCATTAATGATCTACATATCTTATTTCCATACTACAGAGCGACAACCCAGTAAAGAGAAAAGATGGTCGGGATAAAAGATGACGAAGGTGAGACAATATTGAGATGTAATAATTAGTAATAATAATAAATGACAATAATTATAACAACAATGAAAGTAATTATAATAAAATGTATAATACAATTTGATAAAAACAATGAAAATAATAATACAAATATTAAAAATAATCATACAAGTAACAAAAGTAATTTAATCATGATGTGTTCTTGTTTGATGGACGTCAAGCTATGTCAAAGCAATACTGATTCGTATACAATGAACACAACAAAAAAGCAAGAAAGAAATGTGTATTTGAGAAGAAAGTGTAGACAACTGTGACATTATACATCATTAAATAGACATACACATTACTGTATGTGTATTCATTTAAATGAAACAACTTTTAAAGCCAAAACATATCAATGTTAACATGGTGTACAATAACATTCAAATATTATAATGAGAATATGGTATATATGTAGTTTTACAAATATTGTGAATTACACAACTTAACCAAAATTATAAATTGATATTGTTGATGTCGATGATGTTGTTGATGATGGTGACTGATGTACATTTTCCCAAAAAGATAGATTTGCTTGGCAAAAATGACATACAAATGAGAGGGTGAAACGTCTGATAATATGAAATAAATTTGCGTCAAGCTAAATAAAAGATTATACAGATAAATCAATTGTATTGTATTTTCACAGGTCGGATACTTACAAAAACTGGCCCTTTGTTTGAAGAACTTTCAACAAACTTCCCTACCGGTCGATACTTTTCGTTTGCCGACAAACTTGACTTCCCCTACAACAGTGCAAATGAACTTTTAATTCGCTTCAACAACAATTACAAAAGGTCCGTTCATGAAATACTTTCTTCATGGGAAAATGCTGCAGTTAAATATGCCTCTAAAACTGAACTTATGGACGCTCTCGAACAAGCAAGAGTTGGAGCCCATTGTACCATCGTAGACAAGCACTTCGATAAAGGTTCGAAATTATCTATTAATAATAAATATCAGCATTAAAAATTACTATGCACATTTTTGTTTTCATTTGCTGTAAAGATTTTTGCATTTCAATTTGAACAAAATATGGTCATTGCTATTATGACATTTATTTCCTACATTAATGTACTGATGCTATACAATTGATGGTAACCGTTTCGGTTTTCTTCCATTATAAATAATGGAACAGTCAGAAGAAAGTCTCTTTTAAAATCAATACATACTTATCCGTTTTTGGAATCAGCGTCTGTTTCAAAACTGTACCCGTTATACCCTCCCGGATATAATAGAATAAGTAGTAGTAGTAGTTGTAGTAGTAGTAGTAGTAGTAGTAGTAGTAGTAGTAGTAGTAGTAGTAGTAGTAGTAGTAGTAGCAGTATTAGTATTAATAGTAGTAATAGTAGTAGTAGTGGTAGTAGTAGTAATAGTAGTAGTAGTAGTAGTAGTAGTAGTAGTAGTAGTAGTAGTAGTAGTAGTAATAGTAGTAGTATTAGTACAAGTAGTAGAAGTAGTAGTAGAAGTAGAAGTAGAAGTAGTAGTAGTAGTAGTAGTAGTAGTAGTAGTAGTAGTAGTAGTAGTAGTAGTAGTAATAGTAGTATTAGTACAAGTAGTAGTATTAGTAGCAGTAGTAGTGGTAGTAGTAGTAGTAGTAGTAGTAGTAGTAGTAGTAGTAGTAGTAGTAGTAGTAGAAGTAGTAGTAGTAGTAGTAGTAGTAGTAGTAGTAGTAGTAGTAGTATAGTAGTAGTAGTAATAGTAGTAGTAGTAGTTGTAGTAGTAGTAGAAGTTGTAGTAGTAGAAGAAGTAATAGCAGTACCAGTTGTTGTTAGTGTATCAGTAATGTACGTATTATAGAAGTAATAATCTAAGATTACATCTATTCTGTTTTCTTGTTCACAGCTCAACAAATGGAGACACCGGGTGGCAGTGGTACAACACGACAGATTGGCAATGAAGGTAACACGTCAAATGTCATTGACACTTTTGAAGTATATTGTTTGAGTATAATTGTCATAGCTGAATTTTATATACCTAAGATAAGACGAGTTTAAGTCTAAAATGCCCTAAATCAGATGTATTTATTTGTGGGAAAGGTTCGTGTATCTGTCCGACTTGTAATCATGCCTATGAGAATCTTTAAAATGTTGACTTGATTGCTTAAAGGGGACCACCAGGCAAAGAAAAACACATAATTATATATTTTGGTACCGTTTTGTGATATCAAATAGATACCCAATATTTTGCAAAGGGTTGTGTAATTCATAAACAAAGCAATTAATTTCCACCACTTACGGAACCACTATTAAACCACTATTATTCCTGGTTCCGTACTGGCCAAACATTTGCGAGTGCGCCACGCGTACGTTTGGAGACAATATAATCCCGGACGATTCGTTCGCTGTGGACAAAGTAGTCTTCGTACATGCAGACCCATGAACGCATGCTTTAGAATGGTGATGTGTTTTCCAATTATATATTTTTTTCTGGAAACATATTTTTGTGAACTTGTTGACGGAATGGACTACTAAAGATGTTACCTTTCATTCATAAGAATATGATTTTTGGGTGGTGGTACCCTTTAACTTGTCTTTATACAATGTAGATTTAAAGCTACCTGTGTAGCTTATATTTGCACTCATGTCGTTAATCCAACAATTACACTGTTTTTTAAAGGCGTAGTTCACTTTTGGTATATAGGACGCTGCACGAAATAATTTTTGCTGTGAGGTAATAAAAACTGAATGTCAAATTCGAAAGAGCATACAATTTGAATGACATAATAAACTTTATTTGATCAAAATTGGTTCAGAGACGGCTGAAATATCAATAACAATAACCATTTGTAACTATTTTTGGACCCCATAATAATTCAGTAATTTTGAACCAGCCGTTGAAAAAAAATCAGAAAATGCTTACACTTTTCAAAAATTGACAAAATATGTTTTTAAATAGTTGTTTATGATCTGTATTTAACATGTTTAATAATCATTTTAACGAAACATCACGTACACAATTTTTTACTAAAAATGGTTAAAACCAAGGAGTTTTTAGAGAGCGCCCTCTTGAGTTTTAACGGCTCTTTTCGAATGTTAACAGGCTTTTTACATCGTTGTTTGTAAGCTTTCGAGCACGATGGAGTTATAGCTATTAGTATGTAATGTAATGGTGCATGTTTCGGTTACTATAATTCACTTTGACCAAAACTCAACCATCCCTTTAAAATGCAGGAATATGCATTTTACACATACTGTAGGATGGACTAACCCTCTTCCCAAACTACACTCGGTCAATTTATTCCTCGTCAAGGATCGTATACATGACACATTATCCATGTCATCGTTCATCAACGAAGAAATCGTAGCCTATTTTTATCGAATACGTATGTATTATTTCTGTTTCCAGTCGATCGTGTGCCCAATGTGAGTCAGCGTGGAGCATCCAATACCTTCAACGCATCAGGGAGCGGTGTCGTCAGAGGAAACACAGTGATCGCACAGCAGAATCAGACAAACACTACAAATGTGTACAACAGGTATTAGCAACTCAGGGCAAGGAAACCAAATCAAACTGTTGCTTTCATAGACTTGAAGAGATTAGGAGGAATAATCTTTGAAAGTTAGAGCATAATCGGGCCATAAACAAGAAAACTATGGCTCTTTGAAGATGCCCATTTATTCCTATGCGGAATTCAAATTGACAACGCATTCTGATAAGTTTGTGGACTACTCCCCATATGTTTTGTACACCAATTTTCCCATTTGTACAGTTTTCTCCATAGTAAAACTTTTCCATTCCCCAAACTCACGATATGTTGTGTATAAATGTATTCTACAAAACATATGTTGAACTCAAACGAAGGGTAAACATATATTTTAAGAAAATTGATATAAATATAAATATAAATATTCGGGCAAAAGGAACCTCACATTCAGGCAAAACATGTCCTTTGGGGCAACTAAAATACGCCTCCAATTCGGGGAAAGGGCACTCTAATCCGTGCAACTTAATATTCGGGCGAAGAGGATTGCCCATTCGCACAAACAGGCAAATTCGGGAATGTACTGTTCGGGCAAAATCGTATCACTTTCGGGCAGCTAAAACGGTCAGCAGGGGTGTCGATCCGTTTTTGAGATTGGGGGGGCGAAATTTGAAAAAAATTTCCAGAGTGACCACTGAGAGAGCTAAAAGCCCCACATTGGCATGCCCGGAAGTTTTATTATGCGCTCATTGAAAGTGTCTTGATGGCTCGAAGACCTGACTTTGGGGGGCACCCACATTTGGGGACAATAATGGGGGTCCAGGGGGCGGAGCCCCCGGAAGCTTTTAGATTTCAGACATGTACAACTCCTATCATGGGTGTTAAAATTGTATAAAATAGTGAACCTACTCATAACGTATTTTTAAAGGGCATAGCGATGTAAAGACTGAGCCTTGCATGAGATGGATCCACGTGATCATGTATATACTATAGAGCCACCGATATAGTCTAGGGCATTGGGCTCCCATGAAACTAAGCAAGGGCGTCAACAATTTCTCAAAAGTGTAGGGGAGACATTGCGAGGAAGCGAAGCGACCGAGCGGGGGAGGGTGTGGGAGGGGGTGTCCCCCTCCCACAGTAGGGAGCTTTTGTATTTTTGGGCATGAAATTGTGCGATTTGGTGCACACCTGAGACAGAAATTTCACGTAATATGATGAAGTATATAGGTATGGAACCAAAGGGATGGGGACAATCTGCTCCTTTTTCAAATGTGGGGGGACATGATATTCCAATTTGATTTGCGTTCAGCGCATAATATGTACCGAGATTATTTTATTTTCTGTGACGGTGTGCTATCTATAGATGAGGGTTTAATAAACTTCGTTTGAGGTGTGCGTTTGAGAAATTACGCTGCCCAACACATTTCAAAAGGTGAGTTCCCGCAACCCAAATGAAACTTGCAATGTGAGAAACTGTATGCGCGCGAAGCGCGCGGCAAAAAAGAGATTTACAGTCCTTTTCAAACTAAAAAAACGGCTATTTTGAAGATTAATTATTGATAAATGTGTCTTTCCCCTCTTTGGCATTATATGACTCGATTTTTTTCTTCCTCATTTTTGGAATTATTGGGGGGGCGAAATGATATGTTCGCCCCCCCAATATTTTCATTGGGGGGGCGACCGCCCCCCCTGCCCCCCCAGGATCGACACCCCTGACGGTCAGGGTGAAGATATATATTTTAGTTTTGCATGTCGCGTGAAATCGGGCAGATTGATATTCCGGAAATAGACGTTAACCAAGGCAAATTATGCCTGTATAATTGTTTATGTTAATTACCCCAGGGCACCGTTGCAGAAAGAGATACAATCGATTGCAAGTTATATCCACTTAATGGTAAGTCATAAAATATGCGCGTTCCAACCAGTCAGACTTGCGCATTAGGAACACATGATCTGACTTACAATTGATTGTAAATTACAATCGATTGTATCTCTTTCTGCAACGGGGCCCAGGCAAGATGGACAATGTCTCATTTCTTCATATACTTTGATAATAGCAACCCTTATGCAAAAAGTGTCAGAAAGTCAGTAAATATACAGTACATTGAGTAAAGTCAACCTTTGTTCTCAATTTTCTCAGCTTTACATTATTTTGGCGACTTTAATTCCGTGGCAACAGGTCGCATTATTATATTTGTATTCTTCTTATATATATATTAATAAAATATCCCTGCATATTCTTTTGTGAACTGAGATATAACAATTATATAAAAATGTATACCATGGCTCATTATTTCGTATCATTTTGTCTTCCTTTGTTCATTTGTACTACAAAAACACATCTTTGGTTTTCCTCTAAATCATATAGCGCTCCGAGGAAGACTGTACAAGAACGTGCGCCCATGCGAACAAGCCGGAAAAGAGAAGCTTCGTCCTCTCAGCCACCTACAAAGAAGAAAAAGCCTGGTATTCATTTTTCTTTGAGGTATTCATTTTTCTTTGAATATAAAGCAATTATATGAGCTTAATCATAAAGTAAAACTCAAATCTATTGAAAGCACTTTGAATTGCTGGCGAGCAAGAAATTTATCTCTTGTCGGGAAGATCTGTGTGATAAAGACCCTATTGCTGCCACAGCTTTTGTACTTTTTTTCAGTACTTTGTATAAAATTACCAAAATCTTTTTTTAAACAATTGAATACTTTATTGTTTAAGTTTATTTGGAACAATGGCAACGATAGGGTCCAAAGACAGTTAATGTGCAACGATTTTTCTTCTGGTGGTTTACGTATGATTGACCCCTATAGTTTTTGTCTGGCACAAAAGATGTTATGGGTAAAATTGTTATTAGATGATAATTATGAAAGTTTATGGAAGACTATTGAAATTTCTCTTTTAAATGGTTTTAGTACTAAGAAGGATATTTTATGGCAAACATATGCTCCTGTAAGTGTTCTTGATAAATTATCCTCATCTCAATTAGCAGAATCACTCCAAACATGGTATTTATTTAGAGAAAAGTTTGTTAAATTAGAATGGGATATCCCGTTCTCATCTCTTGGTGATTGTCAATGTATTTGGTATAATAAAAACATTAATTCAAAATCAAAACAATATTTCCTTTATCAAGACTGGTTAGATAAAGGAATTATATTTATTTTTGATTTACTTAACCCTCCCCATCCTGGCGGTAAATTATTTGAAGAACTTGTCTTAGATTTTGATATTAGTCCACAGGATAGGAGGAAGTATAATTTTTTAATGAAAAATATTCCAGAAGATTGGCTGGGATTATCAGATTTAACACCAAATATAATATTTGATGAAATGAGGGCGAAACTTCTTAGTACTAAGAAAATTCCAAAATATGTTTATGGTGTTATATTAGATTCTTGTATTCCTGAAAGGCAAATAATTTTTTGGAGAAATTTTTATGACCCTGATCAAAAGAATTGGGAAAAAATTCATGTTAATAATTTTAAATCCACCATTATCACACGTATTCGTTCTTTTTATTTTAAATTATTCCATAGAGCAATAGCTTTAAATGAGTTTTTGTTTAAAATAAAAAGAAAAGATTCCCCGAATTGTGCTTTTTGTAATATAGCCCCAGAAACTTATACTCATTTGTTTGTTGAGTGTCCTGTGGTCAAGCCCATCTGGGATAAGACTATTAAGGTTATTGAAGAGAAGACAAAGCAAGCTTTGAACCCTACAATTTTTGAAAAAATGTTTGGTTTTGATAATGATAAATTTCTTACGTATTTGTTTCTTTTACTTAAATATTATATTTATATATGCAAATTCCAAAATAAATTACCATCCTTTGAAGGCTACAAAACATACACTGTTAGTAATAAGAATTTGGAATATAGTATTGCTAAAAAGAATAACAAGCTTGTCCTTCATTTTAAGAAATGGAAGTTTAAATTATGATCACTCAAAATATTGTAAATGGTAATTTCATTGTCTGTAATATGTTATATTTTGTTATATCTATGCTTGAAGTATTAGTGTTGAAGATGACTGCCAACACACTAGGTACTGATTAGGCATCGCTGTAGGTTGTGCAATGCTTACTCAATCCTGGTTGTACTACATTTTTGTATTGTTATGTACATTGTATTGTTATGTACATTGTATTGTTATGTACATTATATTGTATTGCTGTGTGCATCTGCAGCATGCCTTTTCTAACGATATTTGGCCCATAGTTTCGAGAGAGTTTCCGTGACCCCCCGCTGGTCCCCCGTGCTCCTGCTGTCCGGGTGGCCTTTGCATCTTTCCCGCCCCGAGGGTGGGGGCGGCTCCACTTTATTACAATGAGAAGGTGTTGCTTTCTGTGTATGTGTGTGTGTGGGGTGTGTGTGTGGGTGCGTGTGTGCAAGTGTGTGGGGTGGGTGTGTGTGTTTTGTGTGTGTGGTTTGGCTTCAGCCGACCAAGTGTGTAAACTACCACAGGGTTAATAATAACAATGTAGAGGTGGAGTCGGCCCCGTCGGTGGAGTTGCGGGATGGATTCGATGGTTACTTGGTTGGCTTGTGCGCGGGGTGGCCGGTGGTCTGTTGCGGGTACTCTCCCAAGCTGCATTTGCTGCCAGTGTGTGAAATTTTGTGTATTTTTTTATTTTTTATTTTTTATTTTTTTCTCTTTTTTTTGATTCATATTTGATTTTCCTTGTAATTTTCCAATCTTTCTCAATCGTTTGTAAATATTATGATGTTGTTAATTCAATAAAACATATAAATATAAAAAAACAAAAAAAAACAAAAAAAAGAAGAAAAAGCCTCCCACGAAGCCAAAGGCAACTGATAAACGTACACCCCAACATTCCAAGCCGCCAGCGGAAAAGCCCAAGCCCGCGGCAAAAAACTCCAAGCCCGCGTCAAAAAAGTCTAAGCCCGCGGCAAAAAAGCCCAAGTAATGAATCTGAATAATGTTTTGGTATAGAGGGCGCTTCAAGAAATTACTTTTTTGTGAGGTAATGAAGAAAAAAAAGAGTGTCAATTTGAAAGAGCATACAATTTTGATGGCAGAACGAACTTTATATGATCAAAATTGGTTCAAAAACAACTGAAATATCAATAAATATACCCGATCGGAATAAATGTGGAATCCCACATTTATTCGATGAATTAAGAAAAATATATAAAATACTTAACCTTTTTCAAAAATTTACAAAAGAGGTTTTTTAAATAGTTGTTGATGAACTCTCTTTTTTATTACATTTTTTATTCAATTTTTCATTAAAAAATGGTTGAAACCAATGCGTGTTTAGAAAGCGCCCTTTTGTGATTTAACGGCTCGTTTTGAATGATAACAGGCTTTTTACTGGTAGTCGTTTGTAATTATTTATACCTTTGAGCATGGCGGAGTTATAACTATTAGCTTGTAATGTTTTGGTTACTAAAATTCAGTTTGACCAAAACTAAACTATTACATGCTTAAGTATAATGATTACAGTAGGGTCGATAGTCGTCAATTATACTATTGCTTGTCTGGGGTATAACGTTTTAATTTGATCATTAGTCATTATAAACACCATGAATTCTGAAAAACATAGAATGCTGCTATATACGTTATATGGTATGCTAATGTATTATTTTCATGATAACTATAATGAGACAGTTTTCATTAAGTTATATTATGGTAAATAGTATATGAGTGTAAAGCATTTCGGGTTCATTCGATTGTTTTTATTTTGTTCTTGTTATGTCTTTTATGTTTTGTCTTTTATTTTGTATTTATTCGATTTAGTTGATGTATCAATAATTGTTACCATAACTAGTCTTTGTAGTATATAAAGATAAATACGCATGTGGGATATTTCGTTTTTTATTCGGTTGTTAATCATAGTTATTCAAAATTCAATTTTTGTTAGTAAATATAATAATAATGTTCACGATTTATATAGCGCCTATCACGATTGATAATCATCTCCAAGCGCTTTACAATAATATTACTACCCAGGTCAATCGGGAAACATTCTGCATTCAATTCAGCACACAAAGTGCACGTTTTCCACTCCCTGGGGAACATTCCAGCCAGGCAACGTTAGGGACGCACACAATGCTAAGGAACTACGTTCCATCCTTCGGGTACTTATTTATACACCTGGGTGGAGAGCAGCAATCGTGAATACATAGAAGTAGTAATTAGGTAACCGGTAGTAAATGTTGATCATCGTCGTTATAAACCTATTACACCGGGCCTTCGGTCTATTTTACCCTTATATGATTTCATAAATTATACAATTACCTTTGTTTGTTTGTTTTTATACCCGGTGTAACAAATAAAACTGAAAGTGTGAAATTATACAATATTGAGATGTTTTAATGAGTTATGTGACTTATTATGATGGCTGGTGGTTGTATCAACTAGATGACACTAATTATGTTGTCAAAATGGTTATGCTTCACCAAAGAGGTGTGAGAAGATGTAAATTTCACAGAAAACAAATAAAACATGAATGGATTATTGTAGAAATAGTATGTAATTCACCAATGGGTCTATATATAACGCTTGGAGATGCTGCACTGTTTTATATTGACGATATATAATTGAATAAGACTTTAGAGCTATTAAAATTAGTTGAATTATACATCATCATCATCATCAATCGTCGTCATCATAATAATCAGATAATGTAAGGTTTGGCAGAATAATTAAATCAATTTTCTCCTCCAAAATCCGTTTTTTATTGTTTGTTTCTTTGTTCTTATATACAGTATTTTAAGAAAAAAATTCGAGAAAATTACAAAAATAGGCCTCCCCTGTTTGGATCTAAGCTAGGAAGGTATCTTATTTCATAATATGACATATGAAATATTATAGTGGACTAATCATCATGAAGGGTATTTTGTACTAACTTATGATAATATGGTGTGTTGTGCATGTTGTGTTTTGATGCACGTGCTATGCTGTGATGTGCTGTGTTGTGTTGTGTTGTGTGTAGTCGCAAATTTCCAGTGGTGTTTCACAAAATTATAAGTTGGACCTTACCATTTTGAAAGAAATTGGAATAACACATATTCAAAGCAAAACATACAAGTATTTGAGACTTTCAACAAAATTTAATTTGAATAATTGTAAGGATCCTTAGTTAATAACAAATATAACTAATTTTTATCAAATTAATGCTTTTTTAAAAGAACTGTTTCAACAATTTTACAAGGAAACTAACAGCATTTCATAATAGAATCAAGTTAAACTTTGAATCTGTGTGAAAAACCACAGGTCTTTACGTTGTGCTCATAGCTGAATAGGGGAAATGCAAATGGTAAACATAAAATATAAATTTGACGTTTTCAGGGAGGAAAAATGTTCTTGAATGTTAAGGGAACCACAGGCACATGACAGGATGAAAACAAAGTAGTAAAATAAAAAGAAAACTGATTCCGCCCGGGCTCGAACCGGGGACCTTGAGGTGTGTTTAGACTCACGTGATAACCGCTACACTACGGAATCTTCCGTGTTCACCGGATGCTGTGTAACATTACGAATCGTATACTGTACGTAGTCTCCGGCTGCAGACCCAGTAGGTCTTGTGTGCAGCCGATTGATTGAGCTTGTGCATGAGTGCAGGTTGTACGAAGCCCTAGAAGGGACATGGATGCAAACAAAAACATTATCTCGTTATCACGTTCGAACGCTCGAACGTAATAATAGGCAGATTTAAAATACAAATGAAATACAGTATACAAAGACCATTTTCTCCAAGAAAACAATGCATTTAGAATGATTATACAGTACAATCATAATACAAAATTATGTAAATATGACAATAAGAAATACATGAAGTAGACCAACCATAGCAGGGAGCTTGATTGGATGGGTGGCCTGGGAGAGGGGGGGGGGGGGGGGGGGGGGGGTGTGAGGGGGAGCTACATGGTGCCAAAAAGTCGTTGTACACTAATTATTCAGATCGTCACTTAAATGCGTAATTGTAATTGTTAACAATTGAAAACAAAAATAAACATTTAATAATATAAAGAGGGTTATGTCACATAATATTATGTGCACTGAAAATAACCCCCACAACCCTCTTTCAATAAGTTATGCTTTATTTTGTGGGGGGGGGGGGGGGGGGGGTGGGTTACAATTAAAATACGCATTTAGGTGACGATCTGAATAATTAGTGTACATGGCCTTTTTGGCACCATTTGCATGGGGCGAAGACAATTTGTTCAAAATTGATTCACACTATACGTATGCATAAATAGGGGGTGCAGGCCAGTGCCAGGATTTTACAAGGGGGGTGAGTATTTTACCAAATCATGATCGAGACCGATCGTGGCCGAGACCGAGACCACTGGTTGAGTTGTGTAATTGGTGGAGGGGGGGGGGGGGGGGGGGGGGGTAGGGGAGAGAGGGTGTCTGTCGCCGAGACCAAGACCACGGGTTTAGTTGTGTATTAAGCGGGGGAGGGGGGGGGGGATCAAGACCAATTGCCCGAGAACACTGGTTTAGATGGCCGAGACCGATAAAACATGGACCCGAGACCGACAAAAAGGGAATTTGGTGAGGGGGGGGGGGGGGGTGTGTATTGCACCAACGAATCCCCCCCCCCCCCCCTGGCTACGGCCCTGGGGTGCATGGGCATTGATTTCGAGTGTGACTCTGGTATGCGTTCTCAGTCATAGAGCTGTATATATACTCCGCAAAAAAAGAAACTGGACACTTGTATAAGTTGAAATATTTTATATTCATGTACGATAAAAGTGTACATTGTCATTTATCAAATTGAAGGAAATTTAGTCTTCTACATGCAGGGTGTACATGAAAGGTGTTATCGTTCATGCATGAAATGCCATGGTCAATTAACAATAGCAAGGTCTGTTTTCAAAAAATAGCAAAAAGGACCACACATTCAACTGAAATGATAGTAAGCGTTTCACTTAAAACAAGACGTGGGGGGCAAGTAAATATGACATTATTTCACGTTATTGTTATGGAACAAACTCTTAAAATACACATTTTTCAATGAAACAGGGCCAGGTCATGAGAGCATCAACATCCTGTTCTGTCTTTGAGGCATGAAGCTTGTCTGTTTCTGTGTCTCCTGCAATTTTAACCATAGTTACCTAGAGAAATGATATGTTAAAGACTGCCCAACTGTTTGACCAAGGGTGACATCAGGTTTTGAAGATCTTTGGACTACGGTAGAATTCTTGAGAAGAATTTATACCATTTTCATGCTGAAATAAGGGCACAAAACTGTGGTTTCGACTAATAAGCCTTTGACATGGAATCCCCATTTTGTTACGTTTTAATGAAAATAAAACCTATAACGTCACAATTTGTCTGCATTTATACTTTTTTTATTGAGATGAAGATAGAAAAGGTCACATTTGTAATAAAAAATGATGTCATGTCATGAATATAGCGTTTTAGATTATGCTTATCAACCATTATATGGTCGAGTGGATGTTCCATTTTTGCTATTTTTGAAAACATACCTTGCTGTGGTTAATTGACCGTGACAAGTCATGCATGAATGATTTCATCTTGATTTATGCCAATATTGAAGAGGGTCATTTTATCTTTATTTAATATACAATATAATTCATTTGATCGTAAATGAATATGAAATATTTTGTCTTATACAAGTGTCCAGTTTCTTTTTTTGCGAGTATATACAGGAAAAGTCTATATCTCCATCGATATACATTATATCGATGCTATATACTGTATTAATTATGTAATTGTCTCTGGTTATTTTGGTTTTGGTTTAGAGGGCGCTTTAAGAATACATTCTTTGCGAGGTAGCCATAGAGAAAAACTAACGTAGATTGCAAGAGCCCATCATTTTCGAAGCAAAACACAACATTTTGTTTCATCAAAATCCATTCGAAAACGGCTAAAAATTAATTATCCTCAACTTAATTTGTATAAAAGTCGCGTGCGTTTGCTTTTGTCATTTGTGGGTTTTCCCGATACTAACATCTACGAACACACACCGTTAGGGAAAAATTGTACCAAATTGTTTTTTTAAACAAATGTTGATTTCGGATAATATTTCACTCACATGCACTATCTATTGAATATTAATTTTGGAAAAGGGGTCGCATTTACCAATTTTATTATATGGTTGCGAGGTTTGGGGGTTTCAGAAACTTGATTGTGTTGAAATGTTTCATAAGAAATTTCTTAAAAGTTTACTTAGAGTTAATCGTGGTACTGCTAATTGTATGGTTTATGGAGAACTTGGTAGGTCTGATTTAAGAAATACTGTAGAGTCGCGTATGGTTAGCTACTTGTGGCTAGAATTGTTCAGGGGAAAAAAGTCAAAGTTATCTTACATTGTTTGTAAGTTGTTGTGTAAGTTGTATGATAAGGGTGATTTTGAGTCGAGGTGGATTAAACATATAAAACATATTTTGGATAGGTGTGGAATGTCAAATGTCTGGACTGTTGACGTTCCATTGAATATTGATTGGGTGAAATTGTCTTTGAATTTGAGGTTAGCTGATATGTATAAGCAAAATTGGAATGATGAGGTTAATAGGAATCGGTTTGTGTATAAATTATAGGATCTTTAAAAGTGTGGTTAGTTTTGAAAAATATTTAGTGCAGTTGGATGTTAAAGATAGGATACTTTGTCTAGATTTCGGTGTGGAAACCATAAACTCCCAATAGCAAATGTTCGCTACTTGCCTGGAGCAAGAGTTGCAGATTTGCAGCTTGTGTTCCTTACAAGACCAGGGGGATGAATTTCATTATGTCTTAGTGTGCCCTGCATTTCAGAATGATCGGAAGCAGCTAGTTAAAGGTCATTATTTTAAGAGGGCCAAATGTATATAAGATGTACCAGTTATTCAATGTCAGAAATATTAAGCAGTTAAAGAATTTATCAAGGTTTTGTAGAATTATTATGTCTAAGTTCTCTTAGTGTCAAATAAGTTATTGTGTGTGTGCTAGTTAAAAGTTGTGTTACTCATATTGTACATTTTAAAAATGTTTTCTTGAGGTGTTATTGTCGCCAAAGTGTTATCTTGGTATTTCTCCCATGCCCCGTGAGGGCCGTTATTGAGAATAAAATTCATTGTCATTGGGTCCAATTGATCACCTAATTTAAGATTTGTATGTCCCATTTTAAGCAATGTTTGAATCGTCTAGATGTCCGCGCCATTTTGCCGCGCGATGCTGCCACAAGTTTGTATAACAGCAAGGTCCTTTAGATATACCGGTGTCCCCCCCCCCCAAAAAAAAAATAAATAAATAAAATAAAATAAATTAATAATAATAATAATAATAAAATAAAATAATGATAATAATAATAATAAAATAGTAATAATTTAAAAAAATTAATAAAGTATTATACACACTCACAAAACATTGCAAACATATAATACACAGTGAAAACAAATTCATGTTGTTTGATTAGGATATATATTTTTTTCTGTTTTCTTGAAAATGTACATAATTATTTTTAAAAATCATATAGCAAAGTGTCAACACTTGAGATGGATCCAGCCATTATTTGTACTGAAGTAAAAAACTGAAGTAAAAATTTCTTTTTTTGTCTTACAATTTTGTTATTAATCACAATCATGTGAACCATTAAACAAAGCAATACAAACGTATATACATGAAAGCAGCATCAATGACACATGTTATAAGACAAATAAACATGTCAAAACAAGTATTACACAATTAAAAATGATGTCTCAATTTTATGGAAATTCAATGAAAGTTAACATTAATTTCTTTTAGGTTTCATATTCCTTTTAACAGTTAACATTAAAACTGTATAAAGATGTTTAAGATGTTGGTCACAACGGACGGACGTGCATGATAAATGAACCCCTCAAAAAAAGTTCCGTTCATATCTCTCTTTTTACCATGGTTATATCCTACATGAATATGGTTTCATTGGAAAGCCTGTTTATTCCCCTTTATACTGATGCCTAATTTGTAATGATTATATAATCATGACATGTGCATTACCCCTGAATATGGTGGCAAAAGCGAAATGTTGCAAAATGCATTATTTTGATATTGTCAATAGTGAAGTCTCCTTTGATTTTGTTTAGAGATGTGAACGCTCAAACTTGACTTGCGGAACTTATTTTGAGGGATTTACAAGTAAATACAAACTACCTGTAACAGACATCTCTGATTATGCACTGCCCATCAAAGGAAACTAATAGAGATTTATAGTAAACACTCCCTATAATTGTGCTTTATGATATAATAGTTGCGAACGTTGGTGATTAAAGCATCATTTTGGATGTCGTTGCATTTTCTCTTTACTAACTGCATGGAGAACTGATATGACTGAGGCAACATGTTGTTTACTGACAAAATAGAATGCTTTCTTTGGATTGGAACTTATTTCTGCACAGTAAGAGTCAATAGTGTTTAGTTTCTGTAATGGATGGTGTATAAATGTATTGTCAAATACGTAGGTACGGGAAGAGGGGTTTATTGTTTAAACAAAGGGGGGGGGGGGCATTATTTATCCCCTGAGAATATTTGGGTATTATATCCCTTTTATATCTTATGTCAAGTTGGACAAAACACGAGAATATTCCTCTATTACTCCATCATTAATCTCATACAGATTTTGCCGCCTATGCTAAATTTGCTTAAATGTAAACAAGACTTCGGAAACATGGTACAATTGAATTGAATTGAATTGTTAAAGGGATAGTTGAGTTTTGGTAGAGAGGGCGCTAGACTACTTATTTTTTGTAAGGTAATGAAAAACTGAGTGTAAAATTTGAAAGAGCATAATATTTAAACAATAACATCATCTTTGTTTGATCAAAATCGGTTCAGAGACGGCTGAAATATCCATAAATATAACAATTTGTAATAAACCCGGGGCCCCGGGTTTATTAGAGAATTTTGAACCAGCCGTTAAAAATTTTTTAAAAATGCTTCCTCTTTTCAAAAAGTTACAAAATAGGTATTTAAATAGTTGTTGGTTATTTCTCTATCTAATCACTATTTCAACAAAGCATCACATGCACAATATTTAATTCAAAATGGTTGAAACCGATGAGTGTTTAGAGAGCGCCCTCTTACGTTTTAACGGCTCTTTTTGAATGATAACATGATCTTTACTACGTCATTTGTAATTTTGTGTTCCTTTCTAGTTATAAATATTAGTTTGTAATGTAATAATGCAGGTTTTGGTTACTAAAATTCAGTTTCACCAAAACTGTACTCTCCTTACCAGAACTCAACTATCCCTTTAAGGTTTACAAACTGCATGAATAAGTTTTCATTTCTTGTAACGAGGTAATAATTGCCGATTACACATTGGGGGGGGGGGGGGGGGTGGAGGCTTCCTCCTTGTCATTCCATCCTGTGGGCGTGCGGGCATTTCTATTTTTTGCCAGGGAACTGAGGTCGTATTCCCGAATAAAATGTGTTATTATAAATCATATCCTTATCACAAATGAGCTTAACTTGGCCCGAATATATGAGGGGGTTTCCCAAAAATTAGGTGTTTTTGTTTTGTCCGATTAATGTTTGTTAAAATTTTGGGGGGGATGTAGCCTCATACCAGCCCACGCCTCGTACGCCAATGCCTAGTTACATAGAATATAATTACACGACTTTGCGACAATCCATTGGAACATTGATCATGTGGACACCTTTGTTTGAATTATGATAATTTCTGTGTCGCATTTTTAACAAAAAATATTATATACTCCCCTCATTAGTATTCCTGCTTTACCACCGATTAAACTATTTGGAATAGCTGAGCCTTTTAAAATAAACAAAATTAGACATATAATGGCAGTGTTATATGTGTGATATAAAATATAAGTATAAATTTAAACTTGATTAGCATACACTCAAGCGCGCCTGAAACCCCTGTGTATTAAAGTTGCTATTGCAAGCAATACTTTATACTTAGAGCTAACATTTTGATATTGACACGATTTTCCGTTAGCCTTAGCCCTCGGAAAGCTACAACCTTTGAATGCAAACTGAGATAATCTGTTCGCGCGCGGAGCGCGCAGCGACAACTTAAAATGGATGTATAAATTAGTTTTTGAACGTTAGAATTAATAAGTCTTAGCTCATACATTTTATTTTTCTTTCCCACTCCCGGCAAAACGCGTTTTGTCCCCCACCCCACTTTTTGGATTGGGGAGAGGGGGGGGGGGGGGGGGGGGCGGCCGCCACCTGCCCCCCCCCCCCCACTTCCGGCGCCTATGCGTACACTCATATTATTTTCAATACAAACGCGTATACAAATACTTGCATTAGTTTTACTAATACCGAATAATATATTCATGTATCATAATAATAATATAATAATAATATGTAATTATATCAAGTAATATCGAATTATAATATATGTTCTTAAAGATATACTTGAGTATTGGTCCTTCCTGAAATTAGTTTTGTGAGAATTAAGGTTGGTTTTGAATCCATTTGAAAGTACATTATCACTCCCTTTCAAATGATCCCATGATTTCAAAGTAATGTTTTCATTTGTCCCGAGGCAGACAGACCTTTTGCTTCATTCTGCAAAAATAGAATACAACTATTTAACAATCCTACATATTTTTGGAAATACACCAAAGTGCATGTAAAATTGTTTTGGTGATCTGTATTTTGAATAATTATTTTGACCAAACATCACATTCACATTGTTTTGATTAAAACTTTCATGTGTCTGGAGGGCGCCTTCTTGTGTTAACGGCGGTTCTTTTTATTAAATGGAAACAGCCCTGTAAACTTAGACGTTTATATGGTTTCTTCCATTGAAGCATAATGTATTTATAAGTGTTAGTTTCAAATGATACCTTTTTAAATTTTAAGTGCTAAAATTCAGTTTTACCAATACCCAACTATCCCTTTAAATACAATGTAATTGTTTTATATAAAATGACATGGCTGTTCATTTGAAAATTTAGATTAGCTATAAGTAAAGGATTGTTCTTTTCGCTGCTAGGTATTATTCTCATAATCTTAAATATTACGTTATACATTGTATATACTTTTATTTTAATGAATGCATAAGCCTGATTATACACTGATTAATATGTGCTTACTTATGAGGTTTCAATGTGAAACCTTTTATGACTTCCAATTGTACGTAAGGGATCTAGTAACATTGTCCAAATTCAGAAAAAATTGCTTAGAACTCTAGTGGTTTGTCCATACCTTGTTGTATTCTGATTACCAATAGAAACATGGAACACATTTGTATGTTTTTTTCGAATTTCCCTTTCGTTAGAAATATATTTACGATTGAAGAGTTCGGATTTTTAATTATTCACTGGAAAATGTATAACTATATGTACAAAAGCAGTGCAATGAATTAGCCAATATGAATATCACTTTGCATTTTCGCCCATTACTCGGCCATATAACATCCAGTTATCCCAACATGTTCACATATTACTTAGTAGACATGTCAGTTCACAAAAATACACAATCATTTTATCAACCATTTTATCACTTTTTACACATGTAAACAAAGTTACTAGATCCATTTAACCATGACTTAACTCTGATAAGGCCAGATTATTTGGGCTATGCTACCACCGGAGGCGGAATCAACATACAGTTGGGAAAAGTCAAATCTTGAATACAGTTGTTAAAACAAATTGTCTTATCATATACACAAACAAAATTCGTTCATTTGAAATTATACAATTGTTATTATAAAAACAGAACTGTACATCTATATACAAACTATAATCATTGTGCAATTTTGAAAATTACATTATATAAAGTTCCTCAGGTATATAAAAATATATAGCCTATGTTCACACACCAAAACAAAATACAATCAAAATTCACAACTTAATTTTTGCATAATATATTTTAAAATTCCACTGAATTCCCATTACATTCATCATACATTAAAAATAATAGTAGAAAAATACTAACAATATTTTCGATTCATAATTATAGTTCCTAGTACGCTTGATCAAGATACATCTTTATAATGAAAACCCGGTCATCGTACAAACTCAATGCGCACTTGCAGTGCACATTCTCAACTTCCTTGGGAATATTGTAGGCATGCTATCGATTACAGGTGCACACATTCCTTACAAACACAATCAATTTCTACCGAATGCCCATGTATACACTTGGGTGGCGAGCAGCATGATATAGTGGATACATTGCCTTGCTGAAGGACGAACTAAATGGGCATAATTTGGTTTCGAATTAGGAGCCTGAAGATATGAATCTTGAGAAGGCGCGCGCTCTACCAATCTTGCCACACCACGTCCACTTTCACTACTAAAATAAACTATGTATACCCGTTTTAATTATCTCAACCATGTGACATCGACACGACTATTGGCATGTGGATGCGTTCATGTCATGGCCTGTATCTTCCTAGGTATACGGCGAGAATTAAACCCGTGGAAGTAACTGAAATAGATAACAGAAAGTTAATCTGTTAATAGTGTACCAGAAGTAAGACATTTGTTGTATACATCAAGCAATATTAAAATACAATATTTAGTCGAGTCAGGTTAAAGGGAAAATACCGTTTTGGTTTAGAGGGCGTTTAAATAAACCGTTTCTGTGAAGTAATGAAAAACCAAGTGTGAAGTTTTATCAAGCGCCCTCTTTACCAAAAACTTTCTATTTAAAGTATTTCTTTAAAGGGATAGTACACTTTTGGTTTAGGGGCGCTTCAATAAATAACATTTGTTTATGTGAGGTAGTGCAAAACTAAGTGCTATATTTGAGAAAAACAAACAATTTCAGACATAATAAACAATGTTTTATCAATATCGATTCAGAAACAGCTGAAATATCTTATTGTGGAAACAAAATTCAAGAATTAAAGAAAATATTTATTAGTTCTACACATTTCTGAAATATATATTAAAGTGACTTTGAAATTGACTTTGATGATCTCTCATTGAATAATTATTTTCACAAAAAATCAAATTCAAATGTTTTTATATAAAACGATGTCTAGAAGGCGCCCTCTTGTGTTAACGGCTGCTTTGTTTTGTTTTGTTTAATGAATTTGGCGCTATATATATCTTATATATATTATCATTATTATTATTACCGTACAAGTTATATCCGCAAAATGTGTTACCAGAGGTATAAAGAAAAGTTAATTACCTCCGAAATGGTTACAGATAGCTGCTGACGATCTGCTATAAGTTTCTGGATTTGTCATGGTAAGTTGTTCTTCTTGTTCTTCTTTTTCTTGTGTAGGCTATAGCCCTCACGAACACACAGCTCGGCTTTGAACACGTCATTCCCTTCCCGACCACAGAGACCTGTAAAAAATGTAAGACGGGAATTAAATTAATATTGTGCAGATAATATTGATATTCCGTTTATTACTGTAACACCCCCCCCCCCCCCTCCCCCCCCCCCCCCCCCCCCACCCCCCCCCCCCCCCCCCCCCCCCCCCCCCCCCCGCCCCAACAAAATCAACTGAATCAGATCTTCCAGAGGAAACGCCAAATTATGTTAACGATAAAGTAACATGTGATGAGCATGGGCATAATTATGCGAAGGAGTGGGGGATAAAGAGGCTGCAGGCCCCCCCCCCCCCCCCACCCCGCCCCCTGGATAATTGAAAACGACCATATTCGGACAAAAAGCACTTTACATTCTGGCAAAACATGTCATATTCGGGCAAACTCGTGTTATTTTCGGGCAGAGCCATGTTACACTGGTGAATTCATGCCATTTTAGGGCAAAACCGTCCCGTAATCGGGTAAAATC